>JAAWXA010000028.1:10078548-10093005 GCA_038090715.1 Florisuga fusca | reverse complement strand
CCCCCACGCCCACCCCGACTCCCACGCCCACCCCAACTCCAACACCCACCTCCGAAATGATCGCTGGATCTCAGAACATGTCCCGAGAGAGCCCTTGCTCCAGGCTGGCTCAGACGACTCCCGTCGACAGCGCTCTAGGAAGCAGCCGGCACACGCCCATCGGCACACCGCACTCGAACTGCAGCAGCAGCGTCCCTCCCAGCCCTGTCGAGTGCCGAAACCCTTTTGCTTTTACCCCCATCAGCTCCAGCATGGCTTACCATGACGCCAGCATCATATCCAGTAGCCCTGTGAAGCCAATGCAGCGGCCTATGGCTACCCACCCCGACAAAACCAAGCTCGAGTGGATGAATAATGGCTACAGTGGGGTGAGCAGCTCATCGGTTGCAAACCACGGCATCCTGACCAGCTATCAGGAGCTGGTGGAAGATCGCTTCAGGAAACCCCACGCCTTTGCGGTTCCCGGACAGTCCTACCAGGCCCAGCCGCGCCATCAGGAGACTCACTTCGGTCGCGTGACTCCCGTGTCACCCGTGCAGCACCAGGCAGGCCCTGTCAGTAGCACCACCAAGCAAGAGGGCTTTGCCGTTCCCGCGCCTTTGGACAACAAAGGAACCGGTTCCTCTCTCAGCAACAGTCTGAGGTGCCGGAGCGTCAGCCCCGCTGTCCATCGCCAGCGCAATCTCAGTGGAAGCACTGTTTACCCTGTTTCAAATATACCACGCTCTAACCTGGCACCTTTTGGAAGTCCAGTGACTCCCGAAGTTCACAATGTATTTGCTAATATCCATGCAGACACCAGTGCCAATAACATAGCACAAAGAAGCCAGTCAGTCCCCTTGACTGTGATGATGCAGACAGCTTTCCCCTCTCTTCAGAAACAAACAAACACTAAAAAAATAACCAATGTCTTGTTAAACAAGCTCGATTCTGATAGCGATGATGCGGTGAGGGGTTTGGGAATGAACAACATGCCCTCCAATTACACAGCCAGGATGAATCTCACTCAGATTTTGGAGACATCCGCCCCTTTTCCTAGTGCCAACCCACAAAATATGATCAATTCCAGCACTTCAGTTTATGAATTCCAGACGCCAAATTACCTCACAAAAAACAGCAGCACCGATCAGATCAGTTTTTCTTCTGGAGATAACCAAGCACAATCAGACATCGGAGAGCAGCAATTAGATTTTAGCAGCACTGTAAAAGACCTTTTAGGGGAGGACAGTCTGCCAACAAACCAGCAGCTGGTGAATCAGGTGGCATCAGATCTCAATAACGTTGCATCTGTCTTTTCCAGCGACATCAGGTTGTCTTCCGAGCTCTCAGGCAGCATTAATGATCTGAACACTTTAGACACAAATCTACTGTTTGATCCAGGTCGTCAGCAGGGACAAGATGATGATGCTACACTGGAGGAATTAAACAACGACCCCTTGTTTCAACAAATCTGCAATGAATCCATTAACTCAATGACTACACCAGGTTTTGAGTGGATGGAGAGTAAGGATCATCCTGCTGTTGAAATGTTGGGTTAATCTTGTTTTATAATATGTATGTAGCACACTGTATCTAAAAGACAGACGTATTGTATTTGTCTTAATGGAAGTGCCTCCTGCAGCAGAAACACTTGCTATGTATTGTGGCATTTAAAAAAAAAAAAAGTTTGCTGTACCCATTTCTCATTCCTCAGCAGGGAAAAGGCAGTCTTACCAATTTTAAATAGATCTCTGAAGGTGATGGGCTGCCAAAGAGCCAGTATTAAAATTTGAATTTTATAGTGTTTCCCAATCAACATTTCTTATTGTAGCAAATAAAGAAGTGGCTAATAGGCAGCCACCAGTGACAGCTATGATTGAGGGTTTTAAGTCAAGCTGGTGAGTAGGCTGTCCATACTTTGTGTACCTTGCTGCTTCTTACTCCTGGCTGACCTTTGCTGTCCAGATCTGAAACACAGGGTGCCTGCAGGTAGGTAGGTAGTGGGGAGTGAGTACAGGTGAGCCAGGTGACATGCAGGTGCCTGATCCTGGTGTAGCTGTCTTGAGCACTGCTCAGTGCTGAACTGTGGGAAATCTCTGTGGCGCTGGTGCCACTGACATCTCTAGTAAAGTGCAGGGATAGGACAAACTTAACAGGAGTGATAAAGGAGAAAGAAAGATGCACTAAATTTTTTATTTATCTTAAATAAATCTATATGATTATTTTGCCCATTAATATTCACATCATACTTGATATTTTAGTTCTCACTTCAGTGTTTTCATATTACGTAAAATTCAGGCAAACAGCTTTTGAGCACTGAGATTTAATCTAGGCGTAACACCCTATTTTAAAGTCATGTTACTTTTTAATTATTTATCAATGCTAGAGAAGGAATGTGACACTTTCTCTCTTTTTTTAAGTAAAAAAAGCTGCTGCAGCTCATTGAAATACTATTTTTAAAAATTCGTATTTTAAGTTTGCTCTTTCCTAACCTAGTGAAGGGTGTAGGAAGATATTCTTTTCTCTGTATTTCAGTAGGTTGAGCCTTTCTGTCTTTCTTACTCTCTTTCTCTCAAACAAAAGATGAGTAAAATGTTAGGAAATGTGGTCGATCTAAAAATATTTCATACGGAGCCATAATACTGCCAGGCACTTTAGAGTTACACAGTAAGACATGATCTATCTTTTGGTAAAATTTCATTTAAAAGTACCAGCTGTTTTAGAAGCCTGAATTCCATTTTCCTGAATGATTTGTCAGGGCTGGTGAATTTTTTTTTTAAGAAGTCCTTAGCTGCCCCTCTGGAAAATGAGAGTTGAGTTAGACTTTTGCTTTACTAGTTCACTTAAACAAAAAAAAGACCTTTTGTTTTATCCAAATGGCATGGATCTCTCTGATGGTCAAAAGAGAGAGCTACTTAGCCAGCCATGGCCCTGATGCTAGAAAGAAGACTTGCAGAGGCAAGGTTTTACAAGAGTTGGTGCACTGAGGGATGCTAAAATGCCATCTATTAAACATAGTATAAAATTGATTATTTCTCCCATGAGCTGACACAAAACAGAAAACAGAGCAGAAAACGTTTTCCTCTCTTGCATTACTTCTTTGAATTAAATGTTGTGAACTTATGAGGGGCGAGGCAAAATAAGCTTCCCTAGATTTATGTAAAGGGAAGATGCCTGCATTATATTGGGTCATTAGTTGTTTCTTTGTTTAAGTGTTGTCCTGGTTTGGGCCAGGACAAAGGTTGTTCATTTCAGCAAGTGCAGCTCCTTAGAAGAGACTTAGCTGAAAGCGAAAGTACAAGACAGAAAATTATCTTTATCCTGGCCCAAACCAGGACAAGTGTCTTGGTGGTCTTCTGTTTCTTCAGCTGGTCAGTTTTTTTGGTGGTGCTGATTCAAATTGTGCTGCTGCATGGTCACTTGAAGTGCTGCTGTACTGCAGCTTCTCTTGCTCCTGTCCCAGTGCATCACCAGTCTGTGGCCTCTTCTGCCTGGACAAAACAGTTGTGCCAAGCTGTAGCACCTTCTGGGGAGGGCTGATTTCACTGTGCTTGCATCAGGAGTTGTGCCACTATGTTAGGAACAAACTTGGGAGAGTTCAGATCCCTCCTTGGAGCACATGTATGTGCAGTGGTGTGGTTTGTTTCGTTTACAGCCAAGTGACCCTTATAATTTTTGTTAAGGAAATGGGGAGGAGACTGAAAACTGTGTGGCAGCCTTCTGCTTGTGATCTTGCTGGGTGTCTGTTGGTAAGTCTTGAACAATTTTTCCTGTAGACTGAAGCTGAAGATGGCAGGGCTTGGGTAATGTACCAGCCCACAGCCTTTCCCCAGAGATGTGCTGAATATCCTCCTACCTTGTTGACTTCACTGGGTCTCTAGAGACACTCATTACCTCTTTTTTTTTTTTCTTTTTTTTTTTTTTTTTTTTAGTGCCAGCACTGCTGTGGACAGGTGAAACCCACCTGAAGGAGAGTGATGAGGGGATCCCCCTGGTGCTGCAGGGGGAAGCTGCACATGTGCTGCAGCAGCCCCTGCATTTGTGTGACCTGTTGGCTTGACCTCCAGGTCTCTAACACAGGGACTGTGGGGAAAAACATGTTTTTGCCTATTTCCACTACCTAAGAGCATTTCTCAGAAAGCAAGAGTAGATTTAAAGCTGATGCATTCTAAATAATGCATCCTTCACCAAAGGTTTTTAAAAGTGTGTTTAAAATTAGTTTTAAACACAAGCATTACATTGGGCCTAACGTGATTTAATTGGCAGAAATATTCTATAATCAGTGGATTTAAAGCTAATTTAGGTTTAATTTAAAAAGTGCTAAATTCAATAAGGGTTGTTTCAAGTAAACTCCAAGGCACAGGCAGAGTTTTGTACATTGGTATGTATTATTTCAGAGGTGTTATTGTGTTGGTGTTATCATTAATAATGTTAGGTCCCTGTACTTAGTGGTAGTTAGTTCTAAACTAAACATTGAGACAGAGCACTACTGCACACCAAAGTATGCAATACCCAAAGGAAAATTCTGTCATTCTAACAAATGGAAGCCTCTGTCACATTCTCCAAAACTGAGTGAGACAGTTCTGACCCCCTGTTTACATTATTGGCTTCCTACTGACGTAAGATATAAATTATTTTGATAGCAATTTTTGCTAAAGTTATACAAACGAGTGAGTTTGTACCCCTGTGTACAGTATTGCAGCAAACACTTTAAATTTGGTTGGTTGGTTAGTCCAGCAAACTTTCTGGGTTCATATATTGCACTAAAATTCTGTTGAACCTGTGGCAGGCACATTCCGTAGGATAAATGCAACAAATACGGCCCACAGATTAAAAAAGAAAAAAAAAGAAAGCAAAAGAAAAAAAAAAACCTTTTTAATGTGTTTCATTATTAAAAGGCAAAATGTCATTAAAAGTGACAGGTGAAATTGTCTTATGTAGCAATGTGCATTGATCTCAATGAGATATTTCTATTTCTTATTCTCTTACATGAGAATATTACAGCAGGAAAAAAATTAAGTTTAGTTTGCTTCACCATGTTAATACATGATCACAAAACGTGCATGAGTGTTAATGACTTAATCTTGTACAGTACTAGATATATTCCTGTAACCACTTTTATTTTTTTTATTCTTTTGCTGTATTGAAACTGGTTCGGTGTTAACCAGGTGAGCATAGTTATTCACAAGTTATTTACTTTTTTATGTTAACTAATTCAGCTTAGTTATTGTTGAGTATGTTCCTTTCTTGGATTATTTTTTATTGTTCTGGTGTTGAAAAACATTTTTGCATAATTTTATCATGATAAGAATTCATGAAGTAAATAATTTGCAAATAATTGCAATAAGCACTGACTTATGAACTGAAAAGAAGGAAAGCGTTTCTTGTGCAGTGCATCTGAGGTTCATATAATAGTCTTGTACTATACTGTGCTTTATTTACTGCACCATAAGGAAAGAAAAATACCTGTTCCACGTTTTCATTTAGTGCAGGAAATCCAGTTTCCCCCCTCTTCCCCAGTGTTTTGTTGTCTGTTGTACTGCTGAAACTACAGTAGTTGAATATTGCAGTAGCATTTCAGTTATTTTTTTTATTGAAAGTGCTCAAAAATTGTTTTTTAAATGTTTTCAAAAACAATAAAAACATTTTATATTACAATGACTTCAGAAGTTTTTTCTTTATATGGCAAACATGCATTAACATTGACATAAAGTAGAGAACTTTCTAGTTTGTGCATGGGATGCCTTGATTGGTTTGTGCTCTCAGAGTCCTCTTCTGAGAGGGATGCTGGTAATGGGCTGCTCACCAGTAGCTTTGCATTCCATTTCCTTTTAAGTGGAAAGTACTTTTGTGGTCATAGTGTTATATCTGGGGGATAAAAGTCAGAGGGTTCATTTCATGTCTGGGTGGTGGCTCTTGTTCAACATCCCATTGCTGGCATGGCCATGTAATGCAGCCTGGTGGCTGTGCTTGCCTGGGTTTGCTTTTCAACAGCCTTGGATTTGGGTTGTAAAATTGTACGTACACCCAGCTGTGTTCCCAGCACAGTCTACATGAACACAATGGAAAAGTATTGCTGCAGAGCAGAACCTGGCTGTAAGACAATGAGGGTGAGGATAAATATTCAGGCTTACCCAAAATGATAACAGTGGTTAACAGACTCCATCTCAGGATGCAGAGATGAGCTGGCAGGAGGCAGACTTGATGGTGGCACAAAATGACTTCAGTTTTTCAACACAGGAAAAGAATCATCAGGGAGACGTAAGTGAGACAACATGAAGGAAAAGAGCATCATCAAAACAGATTAATTTTAACATGACATTGCTATTAATAGCTCACTGCATTCCAAATTAACATGCTTTAAAAAGAGTTCTCAATAAACAATTCAGAGAGACGCTTTTTCCGTGTTTCACAGCCATAAAAAATGCAAATTAAAAGGAATAAGATGTAACATAGGAGATACAAAAGGCTATTTTGGAAACTGACAGCTCATCTGAAGTGATAGTGGGTTTTAATTGGAACCTCTTGGTTGTAAACTGGAAGGAACTTGTCTTAATGATAAATAAAAAGGGTCATAGGAGCAAACAAATCTGTGACTGAATGGAAATGGCCTAACAGGAAAGACTTAAGGTAGCAATGTCAAACTAAATGCGTGATCAAAATAACTACCTCAAAACGTTCAAGTTGTGAACTTTGTAGGTTTCAGAAAGACTAGAGGTTTAAATATTTAATGAAGACAACTAGGGTAAGTTATAAACAATTGCTTAGAAATATTTTTGCATCTCCAGAAATATAAATCTGCATGTGGGAATGCAACTGGTATTCTGGTAACCAGAAGTTCCCTTCCAGGTTGATAAGGATTGCTGTGTTGAATTAGCCAGTGGTTCATGTAGTCTGTACCATGTCTCTGACAATTAATTTCACCTTCTTCTGCAGAGGAAGAAGCCCTGCATTACTAAGTTGCTACAGAATCAGCTGCCCTCCCTGAAGCTGTGCTCCCATACCCAAGAGCTGGAAGCTCCTTCTGAACCCCATGCATTATTGCTGGGGTGACTTGGTGACTTCCAGAGCTTCCTTCCAACCCCACGTTGTCACCAAAAGTGTCAAGAATGGAGGGTTAAATAAACCTGACTGGATCTGACTGTGCAGCATGGTTGCTCCCACGCAGGTAAAGTTTAAGCATAATGTTTGAAGATCATCTTATTCACTAGACAAAAAACTTTTAACTACCTAGGCCCCCTCTGATGCACATCAGACATTAGCAATGCTTGGATCTTGCTGCCCTCCTCCCCCTGTTACAAATGGTGTGAGTTAAGCTTGGATAAAGAGGAAATAAAAGAAAAATTTATAGTGAGGCTTACAAATTGTGGTATAATTCTGGAAAACTATTTCAAAATTAAGAAATGAGCAGTGACTGAACTAGATGCTTAAAATATTTCTGAATAAAGTTTACATGAGAGTGCAATCAAACTTCAATGTAATGTTCAACAATAATGTTCGTGTAAAACTTTTCATCTGCAAAATGTTTCTAATAGTTACCTATAATCATCCAGACCAGAAGACCATTCCACACCAAGCAGTTAGTGATCCACATAACAGTTAATTGTTAACCTAAATATGCCTGTGCTGTTCCTGTGCTGTGCTTATCCCCTGGCTGCAGGGTAAACTTATCCAAGTAACCACAACAGGGCAGCCTGCAGGCAGCTCCCAGTCCCTGCCCGTGTGTCCTGGGACTTCCACAGGCAGGAGGTGCATGTGGGTGAAGGCCTCTTCAGGGCTGCAGAGCTCCGGGATATGAAGTGAGGTAAGACTAATTCTACTCTTCACTTTCTTTACAGTGCTACTCCAGCAAATAGAATTTAAACAATACTTCACCCAATCTGAGTGCCTCTTTTCCTGCTATCATAACAAAAAAGCACCTCCTAGAGCATAATTAACATTACCTAATGAAATTGCAAATATTTAAAAATACACTTCCAAATAAATTTTTTTTGTTAAAAAAAATAGGAGTAAAATGTAAACTAAGCAAGTTCAGATCAATTAGGTCAAAAGTGTCCTGAGGACATGGAGATATTTGTTTAGAAAACATACAGTGCTAAAAAGACAGTAACTTCATTCTGCAGATTGCAATGTTTAAATGCCCAAACCAGAAGCCCACCTTGATGGGCACAATATATAACCAAGTGATTCCTGATCATAACGTTTCTGCTATGTGATTTGCATATGTAGGAGATACCCTAATACTGATGTAGATAGTAGGGATGTGTTGTCTTGGAACACATGCAGATCTACTCTTTAGTGGCTTTGTTGTGGCTCCTTCTGAGTCTGTTCTTCCTGGGACTACCTACTCATTTTCTACAGCTGGTAATGCCTTAACTCTGCAATCATATAAAAAAGGTCCATTTTTGTCCTATGACTCATCTTTCCTCTGTTGTCAGCTTCCTTTTAATAAACTGGATATGGATAACACATGGATTATAATAAATTATGTATCATTGGAACTTTGCCTGTCCACACTACCTAATTAGATGCCCATTAGAATCAAATACTCAGTGGATGTCAAACTGCTGTCACAAATAATGTTCAAATAATGTTAGCAGTATACTGCTGGTCTGGAGCATACTGTTGTATACGTGGAGGTTTTTTGATAGAATCATTAAAATTGTGCTTGAAAAACTGAGCCAGTGGTAGAAATGAGTCCTAGGAGCTTGTAAGAAGGTTCCATTTTAACCTACCTATGCACAGAGGTAGCCACTTTTGGTGGAGATATTTTCAGAGATATTTAGATATAATTATACCAAATATTCTAAACTTGTTTTTAAAGCCTTCATAAATCTTAAAGGTAGGAAAAAGGAGATCCATAGGAAACTGAAAATACCTTTCCATTTATTCAGGAGTTGATAACCTTATGTCCAGTTATGAACTTGGTGCTAGCAGATTTTTGTGATGACTAAATTGCACAGGGCACTGCTGTGGCTGTGAATCCATCTGTAGCCTCAGGTGTTCTGAGCACCACATGGAGAAGGGTGGCCAGAAGGGATCAAGAGAACTGACTGTACCTGCAGCTTTCCCTGGGTAGCTGACCCACCCTTTGCTACAAATCTGTGCTCAACAGACTTCAGAGAGAGCTCTTTTCAAATATCCTCTATTTTTTTCAGTATGGGTAGGAAAACACAGCTGTCTAACTGTATTACATTATAACCTAGCTGATTAGGACTCACTCATCTCCTTTCTCTATCCAAAATACCCTTGAGTACTCAATTTGCCTGTTCTGTATCAGTACTTGCAACAAGACCCTTGTTCCAGGGACTGTGATAATTTCCCAGAGATCAAGCCCAATTCCTCATTCTGAGGCAAGAAGAGGCATTTTGAAATGTGCTGTTTAAAAAGATGTGTATTAGCAATGGTTATTTATGACTGGAACAAAATGTTATTTGATTCTATTTCAAACAGCTTTGAAATTCAGAACAATCTCTCCTGCTACGTATGCATAGATGAAGGAGGAGAGGAAGCTCCTGTGTCCAGGAGGCACTCAGAGATTTTTGTGCCAATGGCATATTTAAAATCTACTCTGACAAGGATTACTTGTGAAAAGCAAAACTAATGCTGGGGCCTAAAATGGCTGTCTCTGCAAGAGCAACATGCTTGCTGAGGTCTTGCTGAAGGAACTGCTGAAGACATTATGCTGCACATAACTTTAGAATAATTTCACTGCTTTACGAATTATCTAAAGTTTTATATTGAATAAATAACATTTACAAAAGGTAGCTCTGTAATACAGGAGGATTACTTACTTATCTCTTTGTTTGGCAGAGGTAGTGTCTTCTCAATTGCAGGTATCTTTTACAGCATGCATAAGCCCTACATCCTTGTCAGACATCTTGATTTTCTAGGAGTACTTCCTGGTGGGATTAATTTTTAGGCCAGCCAGACCTGAAGATGTGTAGACACTACTTGGATGGTGTGTTATTATGTCTAGTTTGACCTTATTGGTAATTAATTCCCAATTCAAGTTCATTGGAAGCCAGTCTGTGGACCAAGGACAACACACTGAAAATCTGTGTACTCAGAAGTAACTGAATACAAAAAAAACCCTCAGAAGTAATTAATACTATCTGAAAATGACAGTTACTTACTATTCAATTTTTTAAATGGAATAAGAGAGAAACACTATGAGAAGGAGCACCTTGTGTGGAAATGGGAGGGGAGTAAAGAGAGTGCCTGAGTGCTGCTGAGTCTCACACCGAAGTGAGAAGAGCAGCTTCCTCTGGTCTCAGTGATGCTTTAGGCACAGGCAAAGAGTATACAGCACATATTACTTGTGCACATCTAGATAATGACAGCCTCAAGGCATTTAAATAAGACAAGCCCAACTACATAATTCTTGGGAAGCTCCTACTTCTGTAACATTTTGATGGGTTGAGCTGTTAGCTGAAATACCCACAATGACTGCTTTAACCATGGGATCACTGGTGGTGAAATAAGCTGGGAACAGCGTGACTGCAGTTGACTGGAGCTCAGCACCTTTGGATTTCTGTTCTGGCAGCTCTCCTCCCCCTCAAGCTGAAAATAGGGAGAGAAAGATGACATCTGCGTGGTGGTGATTCATACAAGTGTTTATCACTTCATTCAAATGCATATGCACAAAATGAGTATGCCTTTCAACCTCCACCACACTTGCTCTTTGTACTGTGCAGGTTTGCTCATCAAACCGAAGAGATTTCCAAAAGAAATTATTTGTAAACTGTTATACTAGTCACAGAAATTAGAAAAAACATTTCTTACATCTTTCCTTTCTCACAGCCTCCCTCTGTGAGAGCTGGATATCTTAGCAGCTTCCCTAGGGGACAGAGATCTCTGCAGGAGAGATGGAGAGCTGTCCCAGGGAAGGTGTTAGTGCCTTGGGAACATAGACCCATGCTTCAAGAACAGTGTTTATTTATTTATTTATTTATTTATTTTACCTGCAGGATGTCCTGAAAAGGAGCTACTTGAGTGGAGAATTTCTGGTTCATGTCTGGTCTATCCCTGAGTGATGCTCCTGCCTTATTGACATTCTGCAGAGACAAGTATCAGCTGCAGGGTGTGAGACTGCTGGAGGCAGTGGCTTGGTAGCAGGCAGCACAGAAAGCAGTGTGTGTCCAAACAGAAGCTACATTGCTTTTAAGGGAAAGCTGAGGAAAACAGAACCAGTGAATTCAGAGAGCCAAGAGTGAAAAGGAGCAGTATGGCTGGTGACAACCTGAGCATGAGTTAACAGCAGCCTAGTTGCAAGGCAATGCAGAGAAAATGGTCACTCTGGGGTGACTTTTACCAGACTAAAATGAAATGCTTACAAAAATGTAAGCTTTCATCTTTATTTCAGTTTTACACCTTGTTATGATGGTGTTTGAAACGTAGTGTTAAATACTGGGATCTAGCACATATTTGCACATAAATGGAGAGCCAAGGAGAGTGTTGAGTCTTGAACTCTTGAGTGTATCTCTGGTATGAGTCTCATTAGTGAGTCATTGCCGTGGTAGTAGAGAAATTGAGATTATGGGCTATCAATAGGTATTTACTTTTCTTAGTCATAGTAATGACTCAGTTCCAATATGATTTTTCTCTATTAATTATCTCTTGTATGTAGTTTTCAATTTACCTGCCACTGTGACATTGTGAGTGGTTCATAATAACATTTTCTTGTATGACTCAGTAGTGCAAAAGACAACAGGACAAAAGCCTGAATGTGTCATTCGCATGTGGATTTTTTGTTTAGTTTTGGTTAAAATTACTTCTGATCCTTTTGGTTTAAAAGTTTTCTATTTTACTTAAAATTAACTGTAGCAGAATGTGTCCTATATTTAATAAAACATACTTGGATGTCACTTGGTGTCTTAACTTTTGTAAATTAAACATGACTATTGTTAATATTCTTAGGCTAAATATTATTTTACTATGATAACCCTTTGGAATTCTGAAACAGATCTCCTTTACCCTCAATATTTCCTCCTTTAAGAACAAACAGTGCTTTGATTTTTTTCAGAGCAGTGCCATATTAGAGTGTATGGATTCTCTTAAATTTTGACAAATATATGTGATAAAGAAAGACACAAACCAAATACTGTCTATGTCTGCAATATTCAGGTCACAAATTAGGTCTATCAGGCTGATTGTCATAATCAGAGAGATGGAAAATATTATTTAAATTTTTTTTTGATCTTTCATGGGACTGAAGGTTAAATTAGATGTCAAGAGAAGTCAATATTCTTTGTTACCAGATGAAAATTCACTATTGGGATGGAGTAATGCGATAAAATATTAATATGTTTGTAGTGGTCTTGATGTACAGTTAAAATGTTCCATTGCTCTCAGAAGATCCAAATGCAGATTATTAGCTGCAACTGAAAATCAATTATTTGCAGAAAAAGGAAGAGCTCTCAGAAAAGCTCTCTTCCACTATTGGTCCATAATTGCCTAAGACCCTAAAATACTAATGGAAATGTACAGCTTACATAAGAATTGGATGTTTGTTAACAAACAGCCTGTGGCTGATTTCCCCCTGTTTTTAAATAAAATAATACTTTAAAATTATTCTATTTTGAGTGAACTGCTAGATGTCTTGCTGGACTGTTGAAGATGACTGTTGATCCCACTGAAAATGCACATAGACCTTATCTTAGCATATAGATCCATCTGGGTACCAAACTCAAGCCCTGTTGATAGGAGGTCATCTATTTACAGATTTGGCACCTGAGTGTGTTGCAGCTCCTGTTCTGCACAATCAGTTGTCTTTCTACACAAACAATGAATCAGTGAAATCTTATTTGGGGCTGTGTTACACTCTGCTACTTAAAGAAATGTAATATAACAAATTGAGTACGCCAACCCCTTTAAATTTCAAACGGTCATGATTTCAAATTTCAAAGTTATTGAGTTGAATTTAATCAGAATTTAATGTTTGAGTTTTGATGCCTAGTACCTCATATGCTAATAAAAAAGTCACAAACAACACATTTGCTAAACAAGACTTTGGGTTGATTGAGAGAGCTTCCTCTCATAGCTTTCTAGTGTACAGAAAAGCTGAGACTGAACTAAGGAAAGTGACAGTAAAGTCATAGCTAATTTACAGGCAGAAATAAACCAGTACCTTTCATTATACTAACCAGTACAATTTTGAAAAAAAACACAACCACAAGCTTTTGGGGGGCTGATGCTTTCTGTCTGATGTGATACACTGACAGATTGCAAGAGGCAGCAGTGTAAAACCAGGTATCCATGCTCGACAGCCACAAACCCACGTGCTTTTTCTATCAACTTGTAAGAATACTTTACTAATCAATGGTAGACCCAATCAAAGAAGCAAGTGCTTCACAAAGTAACTGGACCTGTAAATTGCCTGTTGTAACTTTAGTGGTTTTTCTTTGCCTGGCTGTCACCCAGGAACCTCACACATTTGGACAAGGCTGTACATTCATGCTGGGAGACTTGTTGTAGGCAAGGGAACTGGAGATAAATGTGTGTCCATAGGCTAGATTCAGAAAAAAAAGAATGGAACTGTTTCTTTTGAATTACCCAAAATTTTATCTGGGTCTTTTTCTCAACTTCATCAGTTGGTCTAGAAAAAGACATTTTAAAAAAGAGCCACACAAGCTGGTGTTGCTGTTGAGGTTGTCTTTCCTCAGAGCCTCCTGATAGCCCTGGGAGGAGAGGATGGTGTGAGCTGACCCAAGCCTGGATGTGGAGGTGTTGGTTACCTGGATGTCTCCTGGAGGCAGAGGCACAAGAACTGGGCCTGGCTCTGGGTGTGTGATTCGGAACCGGTACCGTTCCTCACCTCATGCATCCAGAGAAAATGCTGTCCAGCTCCCTTACCAACATGGTACGTCTATACTGATTGTAAGCTTGAACAGAGGCCCCCAGATTTTTCCTTTGAGGAAATGAAGTGTCCTCACAACACTGTTGTTTTCATTTCAGACAAGAATTTAGAATTTTTTTTTTTTCTTTCCGCTGGCATTCTCCATGCTTGGGTGTTATGTCAGGTCAGCGGGGACTTCCTTCTTCCTCCCGCTCCCCTGGAAGGAGGCACTACCGCGTCCTGGCGGGCAAGGTGCACGTTGACGACGACGATTTTCTTTCCTCTCGGTTTTCCCTAAATTTTCGCAATTCCGGGAGGTTCCTCGGATGGGAAGGGTTTAGGCAAGAGCTGCCACAGCTTGCGCCGGGCCCTCAGAGATGCGCAAAAGACTCCGGCGATGTACACCGAAGTGAAAATTTTGAGAAAAACCGATTTATTCACCTCATAACCGAGTTGAGCGCTCCCGCTCCCTCAGGGCGGGCGGAGGCTCCGCGCTGTCCCGTGCCCCCGGGGCAGGCAGCAGGCGGGCCGCACGCGCGTGTCTCCGGGCGGGGCGCGGAGCAGCAGCCAATGGGAGGCGCCACCACCTCCCGGGTGGGCGGTGTCTCGGGGCCTCTGAGCCAATCAGAAGAGGCGAGGAG
>JAAWXA010000028.1:9917464-10071257 GCA_038090715.1 Florisuga fusca | reverse complement strand
GGGGGGGGGGGGGGGGTAACAGTTTTAAGCTGCAAGAGGGTAGATTTAGATTGGACATTAGGAAGAAATTCTTTACTGTGAGGGTGCTGAGACACTGGAATGGTTGCCGGGGGAAGTTGTGGATGCAGCAGTGAGTACTCGGTCTCTTCAGCTGTACAGATGGAATGAATTCAGACTGACCCATTCAAGGTGATGTCAGGACTGCATAATGTTTACATTGCCCTATCTTTGGGTGCATGGAATGAGCTTCAAACTGTCCTGGAACTCTTAGGCGGTTCATTGCTTTTTGAGATGTGAGTGTGTTTTGTGAGCTGCAGCAGCATGTCATCAGCAATTCTGCCTGTCATCAGTGAGTGAGGAGAAAGGGTCATTTGGTCACAGCACAGACTATATCCTGTCAGCAGGTCTCAGCCTCTACAGGATGTGCAGGGACCTTCCAGTGTAAGGCACTTCTGTCAGCATTTGAATTGAGCTGTCTGAATTTCTTCTGTCTTGCACACTACTGTGGCCAGAGAATGGGGAACCTATTCTCTCAGGTTTAAGTATTGCCCTTGCATGTTAACTACCATGGTTTTTTTGCTGAAGTTTCTAGTCTTTATAGCATGGAAAAGGAAGAAGTGAACCCTTCAGCATCACCTATCAGTTTAAAAAATACACAAAAAGCTGTGTATTTTTGGTTTTTTGGGCAGAGAGCCATTAGTGGAAATAGTGGAAGTGGAAAAGGAGGTGTGGTTAAGAGTCTTGTGAACACATGAGATTCTGTTTTTTAAAACTAGTTTTGTTAATCTAGAAGAATAATTCTACCTGTCAGTTCATAAGCAGATGTCAACTTGCTTAGTTGTTTTGTTGTGCTAAGATCCTGTAGTTGTCCTAGTTTGGCATTGACCCCAAACAAATAATAGTTTCAGCAAGGCATGTGAAAGGCATCAACCTTCAGCTTGCCAGCCTCAGGTTTGTGGCTTCTGATTTCCTGAGGTTATGTACAAACCAACTTGTCTTTTTGTAAAACTACATTCAGATAAATTCAGAATTGTATTATGATACAAGTAAACAAATGGGGTGATTAAGCCAACTTTAAAATCTGAGGAGTGTGAATCTTGCTTCTCTCTTGTGCTGACTGCTTTGGTGCCCTGTTAAGCCTGATTCCTGGATGCCCCTGCCCCAAAGTATCTAATAGTCTTTGCTTTTCTTGTGCTTGAGTAGCTGAGAAATGCTTGTAGTCTAAGTCACTAAATGCAGATGCAAGAGAAGATATTTGTCTTTTAGGGCATCGTATCCTACAATAATGTCTGCTCTTGGTCATTTTCTGAGAAGATTATGAGATGGTTTCTCCAGCTGAAGCCTGTCTGTTGTGTCACGTGGACTGTGACTCAAGACCTCATCTTGTTGGGAGAGGGCAGTGGCACACTGAATGAAATGCAGAAGTGCTCAGTGAGACTGGAAATGCACACAGGGTGCTCTGCAGCTTGAGCAGTCCCCCAAGCTGCCTGATTTTGAATGCCACTGAAGGCAAGGAATGTGTGGAAGATAAAAGTCCACCCTTGCCTTACGTTTCAAAACAGCATGCCATAAGAGTCTGCACAGCTTTATTAATTAATAGGAGGGGTGGAATCACTCCTATGAAGCTATGATTTGATTAATGTATAAGTGAAACAGGGGTTTTTTTGTTTTTAAAAATCTCATTTTGCTGACATGTTATTTCAGAAATTCCACTATTTTGAGTACAGCCTTTCTGTGCTGTAAAATAGAGAGATGCAAGAATTCTTTACTCTTGCATTTTTCCAGTGTTCTTTACTGCTTTGTTAACCTGTTCTGGTAAATTTGATACCCTTTTCATTCCCCTAGGAAATAACTTTATGGACAGAGTTTAATTCCCACCCTCTGAATGTCAGGACACCATCAGGTGAAAACTTATTCTGTCCATCTGCATTTGTCTGAGTGCTTAATGCAACTTGCCAATAGCAACCCGTTCCTTGTGTCCTAACAGATTACGCACATATGCACCAAAATTTTTTATACTGTTCAGAGCATGTTTGTTCTCAAAAAGGTTCTTGTCTGCTCTGTAGGAAAGACATCTAAGAACTGCTCACTCAGAAACATGGACCTGCTTGTGGAAGCTGCTCCCAGGCTCTCTCCTTCCTGTGAGCAGTTGGGAGCAGCAGAGTTCACTGGGCTGTATAAATGTGTCAATAACAGGGTGCTTTTACTATTGACCAAGGAGAAGGTCTTCATGTGTGTGCTATGCAGTTGATGCATACTGTATCCAGTCTGCAAGGCTCCCTGGGGAAAATGGTGACTGACACAATTCAGAATTTAGGAAAAAAGGCTGGCAGGAGCAGTTGCATGCTAGGTTAATAATCCTGTCCTGTGGGATCAATTAAGCACCAGAGTTCAAATAAAAATTCCACTCCTTTAGAACACCAAGAAACAAAATTAATTAAAAAAACCCCAAAACCCTACGGTATTGTATTATCCATTTTTTTGGATTCTATGTCTACAACCATATGATGATGGTAAGATTTCAAAAGGCATGAAGATGGAATAAATTTGCTACTAAAACTAAGAGCTGTTTTCTGTCAGGCAAAGTAACTGCATTGCTTAGTCTGTAGCTTTCAGTGTAAATTCAAAATTATGCCAATAATTTCTTTAGCTTTATAAATTGAAAATTGATCTGCAAAATAAATCTGAATGCATCCTGAATATGTTATTTTGCATTTTAGGAGAACACTCGAATTGTCAGGGTGAAGGTTATAGCTGGGCTTGGCCTGGCCAAGAAGGATATCTTAGGAGCAAGGTAAGAACATATGTGGTTAACGTGTTAGAGGACAGCTGCTTCTTTATGTTCTTTCTACAGCAATTTAGATCTTGATGAATCTGGCTGTGCCTCTTTCAAAAGAAAAAAATAATCAGAACTGTTATGACAGGTAACATCATAAAATGATTAGAGGCTATGTAAACATTAAGGTAGCTGTTTCCTTGCCCAAGAGTCACTTGGACAGATCTTATGCATTGGCAAAACAGTGTGTGGGAAGGATTCATTCTCTCCCAGCTGAAGTTGTTCTGTCCTGGAGGATAGATGCACATCTCAGACTGCAGCCATAATAAAAAGGGTCTAGTTAAAGTCCAAGGTGTTTCATCTGTGCTTCAAAACCTGGAATGAACATAACCCGGAGCACCGGTAACAACAAGACTATTTCAACTCAAATTATATGTAAAGGAACACCATCCACCAGTTTTATAGATGTGATAAACCCATGCCAGTGGCTGCAGGCTCTGGGTAAGTACAAATTTAAAAGTTAACAGTGTAAGGGAAGAAACAGTCCAAGTGGCTTAACATTTACTACAGGAAAGATCAGACTTAGAAATGCTTTGTGTAGGATCTTGTAGAATTGGTGAGTGACAGCATGCTGCTTGTACTAAGGGACTTTTTCTTCTGACCCATGTACACAGTGTCTAGAAAAGTATTGATGGGTTTAGTATTAGTTCTGCAGTCAGCTGCTTTGGCATACACAGAGGAATGCTGTTATTTTATCACTAGCAGAATGTGCAACACCAGTTTAGCATTAGAAAAATTTCTTCTGTGATACTCAATTTCCCTAAAGCCAGACAGCCTCTCTTTAATATTTTTCTCTTGCATTTTATTGTTTTACTTTAAAGAAAAGTAGGGTGGCTTTTCTCATAATTATTTAAATGTGAAAACAATAAGCTCTTTTGCTGTATGGCAGGCAGTCTTCGTCACTTTCCGTTACTTCTCTGTGTCAGCAAGTGAATGTCTTGACTCTGTTCATGAGTCAGTCACATTTTGGTTACAACTGATTTTTTTTTCATGTGTCTTGTTGAAATGCATGATTATTTATTGAATCTGTTCAGGTGAAATAGGAGTTGTAAAAGAGGAGAGAGAATAAATATGTAGTGACGGTATAAAATGGCATAGCTAGTATGGGCATAATCAGTAACAATTATTAGATTGATTTTATCTCTAAAACTACTTAGAAAATGATTGTAAGTACAAATGTGTATGGTGTTCATAAAGGAATTGCAACTCCTTGCTTCACAGCTTTTATTAGTTTAAAAGTTTATGCCTTTTAAAATTCAAATGCTAATAATGCTGACAAAAAAGGATGTATAGCAGCATGCTTATCTTTTTCTTTCCCCCTCCCAGTGACCCATATGTGAAAGTGACAGTGTATGATCCAGTGAATGGAGTCCTTACCAGTGTTCAGACAAAAACTATTAAAAAGGTCAGCCATCTTAAATTTGTGCATGTGGTTGGTTTTTTTATTTTTTTTGTCAGACTCCAGAGGAAAAATTAATACTACAGGAAGTATGAGAATTAATATGTTGCCTGAGTGAAGGGACATGGGGAAAGGAATGTTCCATGACCTACACTGTTAATGGCATTGTTTTGGTGTTTTCCCTTCAATAGTTTTAGTGAAAGGTAGAGAAATACTAAAGAAGGTGAGTACTTTTTCAAAACTGCATCATTTGTGAGAATACTGTATTCTGATTTTTAAAAAAAATATTTAATGAAATGAGTCTGTCTTGCTGTACAATGTTAATCTTTGACATACAAACAATTTTTTGTGGTTCAGCATCAAATGGCACAGTTCACCTGTATTGACAGTACTTGTTTCTCTAGAATATCTGCAGGAAAAAGTCAGTGTTACTGCTGGTAACTTATAGATCAATGAAAAATGAAAAATTGTATATGTAAGAGAGAAAGTACTCTTCTGAATTACAGCTCTCAGACAGTGTCTGTGATTATTGTATGTGATTGTGAAATGACTCGTGTTTTCCCTTCTTATTTATAATTGTTACTCTGGCTATGATGAGAGTTCAGAGTGTTAAACCGTAACAGCCACAACTGGAAGCTGTATTTATTGGAGGAGTTTATATTCTGTTTGGCCTGGCTAGGTTACATTGTTTACAGATTTAGCATTTGCTAGGAGTTCATAATTTGTATATTAACCTGTTTTTCATGTGAGCAGTGTGAATGGTGGACTGAGGAGAAGGCAGTGGTTATTACTGAAGGCATAGTATAAATTAACTGATTTGGAATGTATAATGGACCCTTGTTGGCTTCCGTAGTCAAAGTCTGGGAATGCTTGCATAAATTGTCTTTATTCTGCAATATTTGAAATGGTTTAAGACTCCTATGGCAATACCTCTGCAATACCAAGGTTAAAGCTTTTGTACTATATAAGTGGATTGTTGTGTGGGATAAAACAGATGTAAAACATAAAATAGGACAGTTGATACAGAATTGTTACTATAACCAATGCTGTCTTTCTTTTTTTCTTCCCCAATCTGTAGTCCTTAAACCCAAAGTGGAATGAAGAACTCTTATTTAGAGTAAGTGCTTTTTACAGCCTTATTACCTGTGTTGGATATGAAAATAACATATTAGGAAAAAGGTTTTATCAGCTTAAAATCGGAAATACGTCTATAATTGGTGTTTAGAAGGGCTCACAAACTGCTTTTCTTAAAAATACATTTGTTAACAATTTTATTTGTGCCAGAGTAAAATTTTCAGTCTTTGTTATTGTCTTTATTCCATGAATGTTTAAAAACACAGACATGGAATTAAAAACAGTTTGGGATAGCACCAATCTTGGTTCATTGGTTCCGAGAGAAGCGTGTTGCATAGTGGAATGGCAGTAAGGTGTAGATCTGCTGTTCAATTCAGGTTTTATGTATCTCTTTCCTACTGTGTAAATACTAGAGATTTTGCTGAAGACAGCTGCTGGAATTCAGAATATTAACTATTAACTCATTGCTCTTTCCCAGGTTAATCCTCAGAAACACAGACTCCTTTTTGAAGTATTTGATGAAAACCGTTTGGTAGGTCCTTGTGTTAATATTGCAATGTATTAGTCATGAACAAAAGTAAGTTCATCTAAATTCAACACAGATTAAAAAAACCCACACCAAACAATCTTAACTTCTATAATGAAACCCAAAGCTAAAGGCAGACCTGATTTGTGTACTTTTCTGACAGTACCATACTTTGCGATGCTCTGAGGCAGTTGTATTACTATTCTTAACTTCTGATGTGCTTTAACTCATAAAGGTGCCGTTCTTTTATAGTGCTTTTCAAATGATATGGCCAAATTCTTCATTGATACTGAAAGCTTTGGACTGAATGTTTATTTTTCTCCACAAAGTAATATTGACAGTGTTGGTATTTCTGTATGTGGTGTGAGAAGCTTCTTCAGTGTGTGGGGAGCTGCATGAAAGGAATCATGTGTGCATTTTCTTTGGAAATGTTGACAAGTGGACAGTGGGTTGTTATCTTGTAGATAGGTGCCACTCTCTGAATGACAACTTATGAATAAGATAGGAATAGCTTGTGCATTTATTTTCTCAGGGAAATAAAAAATCCTGCCCATTTTACATGTGAAAATGTCTCCTGGTCTGTCTTTCTGCTTGTATGTTTTGTTGTAAATGAGTAAGGCTGGTAGCAGTTCAGTCATGCTACTGGCATCCTAGGACCACTTCACAGGTGTTTTTTCTCACTGGAATATACAACTCTTCCTTCTGCTGTAGTTTGAAGTTAATTGCAGGGCTTGAGTACTCTCTTGTTTCTTCCCTGAATACAGTTTCATTTTGATAGTTGTTACAAAGGGTCTCTATGGGCTTGAATAGTGTGTTGACTATGGAAAATTTACTGTTTTTTCCTTATACATTCTGCATATATTCAGTAATCCATCCCATCTTTTATGGTGGTCCTGCATTACACAGTTCCCAAACCATTTACTTCTTGAGCAGTGGTGTTACCTGTCCCCAGTATTTAAAGCATGGTGTCTCTTTATTTAAAAAACAAAAACAAACTGTGGAATCACAATTTGTGGCTTACATGGCAGGTTAGATGATGTTATGAGCTACAGTGTAGTCTTCATAAAGTCTCAGTACTTTGTCCATTAGTCATTGGAACGTTACTGCCACCCACTGGAAGCCAGGAAACATGATTCCCAGAAGTTACATTCCTGATTTTTGTGGGAATATTCTTTCCTTGGGGTTCCCACCAAGAGAATTCCCTATCTAGTCTAGGTTAAAGAAAGAATGCTAAATGTTTGACCTGTTTATTCTTAGAGGTGGAAATGGTGCTGTGTATCTTGTGTATGATTATATTTAGAGATCAAAGCATCACGACCTTGTCAGTCACTGTGTAGTTCTACAATAATCCCAATATTTTTCATCTGTTCCATATCCTCACTTATACAATGGGAAGATCTGTCTCTGTACTTCTCTTTAGTTTGTTCTCAGAAACACTAAGTTTCTGTCCCAGGTGCCTTGAGCTATTTTAAATAAATCAATTTGTTGCCTTAGCCGTGATGGTTTAGCATTCTCAAGCTCCCCCACTTCCATTATCTCCACATGTCAGAAATCATAGGTGCCTTGCACTCCTTTTACTAGGATGCAGCCATCATCAGAAGCTGTTTCATATTTCATTACTCCAGTGGATTTAATTGTTAATCAGGTTGCCTTTCTTCTGAAAGTCTCTTACACTTATGACACTTCCTCCCAATGGATAATTTCCTCTTTATAAAAATTTGTTTGAAGTCCTTTTATTCCCTATAACTTCTGGGGGTAATCTGAAACCTGTAATACCTCAACTTTTCTAAAAATGTTACTATCTTGGAACCCAGGCTCAACCCTAACTTTTTTCTTGTTCAGTGCTATTCTTAAATTCAGAGTCATGCTGCATTGGTTATGTAGCCAACAATCGGAGTTTTGAAATCTTTCTGTAATACCTTTAAAACTTTGGAAAGAACACTTATGTTGTATTTTATAAGAGAACACTAAATCCTGTTGGTTTTGTTGACTTGTTGCAAACCATTAGCAGGGCAAAGGTTTTGATCACTTTGAGCCCTCGGTTCTGATACTCTTTAGAAACTCACTAGAAAAATCTGTCAGTAAGAGATGGACCACAAGTGTCAATAAGATGTCACTTAAGAGATGGACCACTGAAGGGGTTAGACCACTTTGCTATTTCTTCCTGTCTTACATAATTGTGCCAAATTATTGTATATTTCAAATAAAGTGCCAGAATCTGTTATTGATACTGGAGAAGTCAGTGATGTTAAACAATTAATTTTTATGTCGACTATAATTCAGTAAGACAATTTTGTGTCTTAAAAGCCATTTTCTGTTGGCTAAGGAAGCTGCACTTGGCTGGCTATACTGATACAGTTACTATCCCCAAGGAAGGACTACATGTTGAGAAATTGCACTTAAATCTTAAGCCTGAGTCACCAAAATATGTCAGCGTATCATTTTATTGGACAAAAATTCTTCAGTAAAGTTGGAGAAAACACTTCAGATAATCTGTTGAGGAGAAAGCTTTTTTTCTTTTACTAAAACCAGGATCTCTAAGTGATTGTATTTTATGTATCACATGACTGTTACAAACTGTTACTAATAAATTTGTTAGGGACAAAAGAGTTTGTAAAAACTGCAGGTTTTTTACCCCTCACCCAAGTATATTAGGGTGGGGTTTTGTTGTGGGTTTTTTGTTTGTTTGTTTTTAAACATTGCTTGAAGTTCAAATGTAACGCTTTGAACCTATGACCAAAAGAATCTTTTATGGTATTTTCCTCTTCTCCTCCCATCCCAGTCTGCCTCCAACATATAACATTGGAAGAAGTCTAGTTAGCATAGCATAATGAAATAAGCTATTGTATTTGTTGGCTTTTTATGAATAAGCTAGTATTCATTTATTGCTGCATTCTAATAATGGAATTCAGGTAACGGAGGTTAAGTTGGCCCTGGGGTATAATTAGAAAACAAATTTGTTGCTTGCAAACAGGGTACTGTGAATTTGATTCTTAGTTCTTTTTTGGGAAGGAGGTATAAATGGTAATTTTACTGCCTTCGAGCTTAAAATACAGTAAAGGTTAAATAAATACCGAGCAGAAAAAATCTAGTAGTATGACCTATAAAAGTATAAATGGCCTACTGTTCTCTTCTGTTTGCACTTTTTCAGCAGCACTAAGTAATTTCATGTTAGTGTGGTGGTGTGTAATACTGAATCACACATGGCTTCTGTATTCAAAAGTACATTCATAGCCAAATGGTTGTTTTAAAAAAAAAAACCTAAACAAAAACCCACAACAAAACCCACCACTTAGCGTCAAGATTCAAGATTGTCTTTTCCAAAAGTCCCACTAGGTGCCAGCAAAGGACCTTTTCAGATGATATAAACCAGTAAAACATTTCGTAGGAACTCACAATCCCCTTAGTCTTGTACGAATTGACAGCGTATTAAGTTCTTGGCATGCTGATAATTTTATCTAAAATATAAAATATGAAAGTAATTCTCTACGAATAGATGAGACAGTTAATATGTAACTATGCTGAAGAGCTTTGTTCTGTAATTGTGCTTGGTAATTGTCTTTATCTCTGTGCACACTTGGATCAGTGTTCTGAAGTATGTGTAGCTGGTTGTGTATTTGCATGCCATATTGAACTCAAATGAATGTCTACATATTGTGGGATTCCAGCAAAGAATATGAGGTAGTTCAGTTTGGAAGAATAATTTTTCTTTTTACTGTTAACAGATGTAATTTGGAAAGGTTAAATATAAAAGAAAAGGTTAATATGGCTGGCTGAAAATAAATGCCAAATTATTAATGAGAATAACTTGTGATTCTAATTCAGTTGTACCTCACTGAAAATTGTGAACTGGCAGGAGTTTCTTCAATATGTAGATCTTTGAAAGTGCTATTGTTTAACAGCATGTAGATTGTGAGATAATGCCAGATTTTTCACATTTTATGTAATAGTACAGAAATAATATTTTTTTTTAAGGGACAAGAGGCTTATTTCACTGGTTTATGCATAAATCAGACCTCAGCAGTTTGCTAGCATGGTTACTATTTGGAAATTCAATCCTAGACTTGATACTCAATTATATGGGACTTCATTCCTACCAACTTCCTGTAATTCTAAACCTATGGGTAAAAATATTAGTAGTCATACGCTGCTTAGGAAAGTACGGACACATTGACTCAGCTAGTGCAGCTGCAGCAGGAGTTGCTCCTTAAAACTTGGAAGGACTGGAAGTTTATTATTGTATTCATTTATGCAAATTACAGAATACATAATTGAAACAAGGTCAGTAGTGTTGGTGAGTGTGTTGTAGCTGAGGTTGTTGGAATGCAAGTGCTTTGTAAATGAATGCTTTCTGACTGCAAGCAATCAAAGACGGTCCAGAAACTGCAGTTCAACGAATGGCTGACTTATTTCAAGAGGTACAGTGTGTATTTTTTTAACACTAGTATCTTGTAGAAATCAGGACAGAGACTGCGACTTTTATGGGCTTTTACTGTTGTGATGTACTAGCTCTAGGTTCTGTACAGCTGCCTGTAGCCTTTCTGCTGAAGGATCCTTGTGGTTTTCATTTGTTAACATGCGTGGCAATGAGAACAAATGGCACGACGGTTAAGATTGCATTTTGCTGCCCAAAGAAGCAACACGGATCCATTATCGGAAACCTCTGAAGATGTTTTGGATAGGAACACTTGTACTTACTTCACAAAATCTCAGAATTTGGCACCTAATGTTACCCAGATGAAACTGACTTCTAGACAAGTTCCTTGTGCACCTGTAATGCAACAAGTTGTTAATCAAGAGGAAAATGCAGCAGTTTCTTCATTGCAAATAAAAAAGAGCACCTCCCTGCACATTTCTCTGCAGTCTAGAAGGAATAGTGGATATTTTCGGACTGGTGATGCTGTAGCTGTTGCTGAAGACACTTCATTCATTGGGATTGGTAATGAAGGAAATTGTGGCACTAGAATTGTGGTTGATTATCAATCTGATGATGGCCTGCTTAGCCACGCTGCTCCGTGCAATGGCAGTCTCACCAGTATTGCAGCCAGTGACAGTGGATCATTCAGCAGTGCTGGCAGTGACTATGGATCATGTGCAAGTACCACAAGTGATGGAGGTTCATATAGCAACAGTGTCATCAGTGACAGTGGTAGTGGCACTTTTTCAGCAAGCGATGGTACTTTCTGTAGTAGTGTTGTTCATGGTGATTCTACGTATAGAAGTACTGTAAACAAATGTAATTCCTTTAGGAACAACTCATTTCAGGAAAATCAGTGTAGAAGTAATACTGCTTTTGACCAAGATGGCTTGTCAGTGAGAAAGAAAACTAAAATTCCCCTGCGACGTTGTTCATCACTGGTATTCTTTCCTAGGAGCCCTTCCTGTACTCCTCCAGCTTCTCCAGTAAGCTCAGGTCAACTGCCACATGGAGGTTCCTATCAAACATCCCATAAACTAATTATTTCTCCTAGTGATCTGGCACAAAAAGATCACACCTTTTCCAAGGGCTTCCTTTCAACAGCAGTCAGTGGACTTCGACTGTCTAAAACAGTTTGCTCTTCTGGTGAAGTCAGAGACATTCGACCACTTTACTTGAATACATCATTACAGGACAAAAGTAAGATTTTGGATAGTTCTGAGCAGGCAACTTGTGAAGATGTATCTGATGGCTTCTCATGTATTTCAGTTCATCTCACTCAAAGACCATTTGCATCAAGCAGTGAAATGGTTAATGGCTGTTGCAGTCCAGAGTTAAATCTGAACTCCAGTGCAAAATATCCTCATTTAAAACTGGCACGTAGCACATCTGCATGTTTGCCCTCAAAAATAGATTCAGAGTCTCGGATTAATATCAACGGACTAGAAAGACCAAATGCACAGATGAGCAAAACCCATTATGTTTTGCAAAGAAGTGTTTCCTTGGAAGGATCCCATCAAAAAGTTTCTTGCTGTTTATCCAGCCCTAAATACAAATGTCATAGTGCAAGGACGTCTCAGTTGCACATACAGTTCAAACCTGGGAATGAAGGAAAAACAACTGGTATTAAGAAAAGATATGGAACATCTAAAAGGGAAATGTCTAGCACTTCGTTGTGGAAGCCCCATAAGGTGAGTGTTCTGGTTTATAGAAAAATTTGACAGTATTTTACAACTGAAATTTAGCTGGAAAAAAAATGTACAATGGAGACAAACACAATGGTTTCAGAATTTCCTGGTGTCATACTCTCAGCATTAGGATTTTTAAAAAAATAATCTAACATTTTATTTTAAGATTTGTTTCTTAAAATATGGTAAACACGGAAATGTAGGTGAATAGGTCTTTACAGTCAAATACCTCTATTATATTATAAAAAATAATTTCCTGTTTACAGGAACTCAAAGGGACTTTCTTGTCCAGTTATCTAGACATGGGAATTATTTAAACTTGAGATCAAGTGTTTTAGTTTCAAATACATAACTTTACTTCCCAAGAAATTAAAAGTAATTAGTAAAATGATTTGCATATAAGAGGTAAAAATGAGTGAATTACTGTAGTCTGTTTATTTCATATAGGCTTCATTTTACAGAACAGTTTGCTTTATGTAGAATTAAAGATAAGTAATATTTGAGCAGAGAAACTGTAAATACCATTTGTTTCTGTATATACCCTGAACCACAGGAATTTTCAGTTTCCTCTTTTTTTTTTTTTTTTTTTCCTTCCAACCCCTACTTCAGCCTGAGCAGTACATGGTAACTTAACACCTCTCCCAACAACATTGCTGTTCGAATTATAGTACTTGGGTCTAGGAGGCTGAAATTTATCTTTTTGTAATTTTCAGGCTGTCCTTAGAGTAGATAATTTTACACTTTTTTTGCTTCTTTAGCATTTTGTATTACTTTTTGGTTAAAGAGAGTTTGAGGAAAAATAAATTTTCCTTCTTGTAAAATGAACAATGTTTAAGCCTAATTATGAAAATTATGGTGTATCACAGATAATCACTGTGCATCTTGTTTGGTGATTACTTATCCCAAAATCAAAATGTGAAGTTGATGGTAAATTTCACAATAAGCCCAAACATATCATGACATATTTTAAGTAGTCTGGATCTAGTTATTTTTTAAAAGTGTTTTGTAAAAAGGAAAACATGTTGAGTCATGCACTTGAAGTACATTTGTCAGCTTGCAGTGCTAGCCTGTGTGTTTAATGGCAATTGATATCTAAGATAAATATTTTTTAATACCGAGTGAATTTTAGTAAGTTAAATTTAGATAGAAAGTAAGTCCAGTATTAGATTGTAAGCAAACATTTCCAGAAAACCTAATAGGATGCTGGACTGACAATATTTGTTTCAGTTCCCAGGAGCAGTGTTTACAGTGGATTGACATAAAATCTAAGGACTTAACATTTCAAAGCACTTGATAGCATGCTTCTGTCAGGGCAGTTGACTGTTTTGCTGTGTTACAAGGCAGCATGTTGTAAGCTTCCTGAATTCTTGAGATTTCATCTTCTGACTAGAAGATGAGATACAAGTTCAAAAATAAAAAATAATAGAATCTGAATCTCAAATTGCTGTAATTATGTTGCACCTTTTGTGTATTTGCAAATATTTAGGTTTGTGCCATGTCTACATGCCAATTAAAAATATCTCTGACATCAGAAAACTGGACACTGAAGTTTTTATAGCAGCATACTTGTTTCAGATTCCTTTATGCAACAACAGGCACAGGAGGCTTTTAGTCCTCAACTGGTCCTTTCACTCTTCATGTAAAAACAGTTTTTGTTGAATGCCCTTTAAAAATCTTGTCAAGCAAATTAAAAGCTTCTGCTGCCATACCAAGGAAAAACCATAGTTGACTTTACAGCAGTTCAGCAGTTCATTGGAATAAAATAAGACTTTAAAAAATTTATTTGCTGTTAAATCTTTGTGACAAATATAATAGATTCTATGGCAATAATTTAATTACATAGTCCAGTCAATTATCATGGTGTATTGTGACTTGTTTAAAAATAAACAACTCCCAAAATATTTCTCTTGACTCCAGTTAGTCTGGCCTAGTATATTGATATGCTGAGTCTGGGTTCAAATTTAACGAGTTGATACTGGAGTAGTGTTTAGTAATGTCAGCTATCTGTTCAGAGCAGTCATGAAATCAAATCAGTGCTTTGGTCAGAGTCTCCAGAGTCTGAAGCAGCAAAAGGTCTGTGCATTCTTTTCTTACGCACCCAGCTACCAGCCTTCAGCCACCTCGGATCAGATTTCCTGCTTTCTATAATCAACAGCTTGTTAAAGGCTGACTTAAAAATAAAAAAAAAATCAAAACACTGTTTTTGTGACAACTGGCCTTGGATTATTTTTAATTAAGTTGAAACATGCAGAATAGTGATGGCCCATATGCCACTACCGATCTTTATTGGAAAAATATCCAATAGGTTCTGCAGTAGATGGTGGAATTTCATTTATGTGAAGCAGTAGGAAGAGGTAGTCCAGGGCTGCAGCATTGGAGGTTGTCTTTCACTTTTTATTTCTGTTTTTAAATTTTTTTCACTGCATCTATTTTTTGCTTAAAGTGCAAATACATCTGCAACTAAAACACTTTGACATCACAGATGTAGATTGGCAGGATAGGAGTGAGTAAGGAAACAGTTCACATGTCATTTTATATATGTAAACTTCAGGAGGTACAGAGAGGGCCGAAGCAGTGACTACAATTCCACTTGTTGTAGACCATAAACTTGGAAAAAAAAAAAAAAAAAAGGCAAACAAAAAAACTTCTGTTACTCTCTTCCACAAGGATAATACTATGCTGACATCCCTGTCAACATTAGCTGTTCCTTTCCCCATCAGTATCACTGTTAATTAGGTAATGTGAATATCATAAATGTACTTGCAGATCTCTTTCTGTAACTGTGTACCTTTAAATAATTTCCTATTTCAGGGAATCATTGTGTTGTCCTCTTGTTAAAGTTATTTTATTCATGTTTTGTCTCCAGTGAGTGAAAGAAAGAAAACAAACAAAAACAAACCAGAGGTGGTATAAAATAACCAAAATAATTTTTTCTACTGTTAGGCTCCTGTGAAGGAAACCTTTAGTTGGAAGTCTTTTTTCACCAGACTCTGAAACTCTGCCCTTTGTATTTGTAAAGGCAGTTGCTATTTTAATCTTTCAGTGCTAAATTTCATTTTTGGACACATTAATTTGAAGGGGCTCTGTGTGAGAATGTCTCACTTCACTAACTTATTTTCCAGCTGATCTGAACAAGCTAGGGGACCAGAATGTGTGATTGGAAGATCTTGATGTCCTTATTAAAATGCTGCACCACAAGTTAGCACTGAACAGTCACAGATCATCTTCTCTCTTGCATCCTCTTTAAGTGTAAAGGTTCTGTTGTAGCAGAATTCCTTCACAAAAGAAAATGGTCCAACCAGGGAGAAATGCCAAGGGAAGTGGAAGATAACTGTTGCTGCTTATTTCCAGTCATCTCCATTTTTTGCATATTGAGAAAGGGACTGCATGGCTGTCAGTGTCCCTGACCTGTGCAAGTAAGAGAGGTGGAAGAGTCGAGTGAAACTAAAGATAATAGAGGCAATAGAAAGCAAAGCACAATTTGACATCTTTTGATGCCTGCTATGTTAAACTCATCACCTAATAATTTTCATATTGTTCAGTATTGAATATCTTGAAGAATTGTGTTACAGAACTCTCTGTGGAACCATGGCTTTGTCATGGGAGGTAGTTTCATCAAGGAGAACTGGGACTGAAAGGGAGGTGCTATTTTTTCTGAGGAATCATGGTGACAACTATGTTAGACTTAAATCGCATAATACTATTCTATGTTGTCTTTCAGACAAATTTTAGAAGTTTATGCATCAAAGCACTGAAGGGAAGGCTATGGAAACTGTTAATCACTGATTAACAAGTTGTAATTAGTTGTTGTTGATCTCCTACTTTCATCCTCTATGTAACAATGATCTGTAGTGCTTTTGTAATTTATACTGATTTCTTCTATTTTCCATCTTGCTTAAATGTAGAATTTTGTTGCAGCTTCTTCACCTTTCTTCTTGCTTTTAGATTTTCACTAGCGAACTTTTTCAGAGGGGAGAAGATTGCACACAAAGGATGGAATAAATCCTACAGCCAAGACTAGCTGGGAATATGTGGAAGCATTAGCAAAAGAAGCAATCAATTAATATTATTTGGTATCAGCTCTATCCCTAAAATTTTTTTGTCAGTTTTGCCAAGTTGTATTTGGGAATGTAGAGGCCACCAGGTAAACACAACCAGGTGTTGCCAGTCAGGAGGAGGAAGGCATGAGCTCCTGTTAAGCCCACCTGTGCCCAGTTAGGGCTGGGCCCAACTGCACATGAGCAGAATGGGGGACCAATAAAAAGTGGGTTTAACAGGGGCTCATGCCTTCCTCTTTGTAACTGGCACCACCTGATTGTGTTCACCTGGTTGCCTTTACAGGGAACACTGTACTGTATGTAACTTTCAGAATATGATAATGCTGTTAAGGAACAGGGTCTGGGCTGTAGCAGAATACTTGAATAACCCTGCATATCAAAGCTCTAGCACTCCTTAGGCAGCAGCAAGCACTACATGCCAATATTGAGGAGTTTTATTTGGTTGTGCTCTGCACAAATTATTGTGTTTCTAGTCTGCTGCTGAGCTGAGTCTGTGTGGGTTTCTCATGCTAACAAAAGGGGAAACTAAAACTGCAAAACTATGCAGAGCAGAGCTCCTGGGACAGCAGATATAAATACTTAATTATCTATTTTTCAGGTTGATTTGCATTCTTTTAATCTACCATGAGAGAGTGGGAAGCACTGATGGTGTGGCTTCTTTGGTATAGCCACAAGTTATAGTTACTCTCTTTCTTAAGGCTTAGTATACATTTAAGGATGTGTTTAAAGTAAAAGTTGTTCCAAAGGCAATATAGAGACCTGCTTCCCATTACCCCTGACTTGCCAAATAACTTGCAGGCCTTCAGATATGATCATTGGCAGGATTTTTATTTTTTTTTTTACTGTTACATCCTTTTTGCTTTATGTGAAAAACACTTCAGGTTAAACAAACAAACAAAAAAAATTGGAATATATTATGGTGATTAGGAAATAATTGTCTTTGTAAGCATTATAGCATAATACAAACTCTTAACAAACTAATAGTACCTGCACATATTCTCTCAAGAATTGTCAAGAAGTTCACTGTAAAAATTGTCCAAATACCGATTATAATGAATAATGTCTTCATCTGTTGAATTCCCTTACTGAAGGAAGATGGCATGTAGGATGTCAATATTTTTAAATTGCCAAAACAGGAACTACAGGCTACTGCAACCATCTGGGATGAGAGAGTTTGTGGAATAGAATTGGTAGCCGTAGGACACATTTTGTGTTTACAAGAAAACAGGTCTCTGTTTTCACAAAAGTGGAGGTTTTGTCTTACAAGTTTTAAAACACAATGAATTGTAAATGCAGAGCAATGACATGCAAAGATGGGTGAGCTTGGGTACTGCAGGACTAAAGATTTTAAAAGTATTTGACAAGAACCCCTAGTAGAAGTTGTGAAAAGTACTCTCAAGACATAAGTGCAGGAAATGCTTCCTCATTGATTAACAACTGATTAAAAGATGAAAAACAAAAGTGAGAATTTACCTGTCACTTCTGAAGTTGCAGAAAATCTCATGGTAGTGAGTGACTAGAGGGGAATGGACCATTTAAAAATCAGTGTTGATAAAGGCCAAGTACAGCACACAGAGGAAAAACAGCTAATGATGCATGTGTGGTAATGGTCTCCCATACTGGTCAGGAAATAGCTTATGTCATGGTGAGTGAATTGCTGAAAATGTCAGCTTAAATGTTGTTGATGGTTGAAAGGCAAATAGAAGGTTAGGACTCATTAGGAAAGTAATAAACTAAGAAAATTAAGAACACCATTATGGAATTTACAAATCCCCATATTTGCATGGCATTTTTGGTCATCCTTTTTCAGAAAGCACATATAAAAGAATTAGAAAAATACCAGGAAGGGATCACAAGATTGGGATAAGTTTTATATTAAGAGACACTAAATAGACCAAGGGCTTCTTGGCTTTGGGGGGAAAAAAGTGGTATAAAGGGAGTTTTATAAAACCATAGTTCAGGGGAGGTGAATTTAAACAGAGAATCCGCTCATAAACAAAAAGGTTCTCTTAGGTTTTTCTGAGCTCACATTGCAAGATGTGCATACCAGAAGTAGAAATGAATTTCAAGGAGAGGTCAGATAAGTCCATCAAAGGGTGTTAAATCATCAATATGTATTTTAATGTCATGATTTAAAAGTTCCTGACCACTTACTCATTAGAAACTGGGGAATATATCAGAGGAAGTACTATTCTTAACTGCTGCTTTTATTATTTCCTTAAGCATCTGCTCTTAGCCATTACTAGGGAAAGGATACAAGGTTATGCTGAGTGTTAATCTGCCTGCCGGGCTCTTTGGTGCCTGCTCAGCCCTTGCAGCCACCTAGGATCAAATGGTAGAAATGGTCTTTCAAGTTCTCCCCTCACCCTGGGCTGAGAATGTCCCTCTGTTCCAACACATGTTTTCTCATCTTCAAGAAGCAGATGAATTTCACAGATGGAGCAAGCAAGCAAAACTGTCTGGCCTTTTCAGGCAAGTCATTTGCTTACAACTGACTTTCACCCTTGTCTGAAGGGTGCCCTGCATTTCTGTTAAGTGTCTGTTTCAAGTGAACTTTCTTCATCACTCCCTGTGATGAACAGAACATGCTAAAGTGGGAATATGCCAGAAAAATGCTGTTGGCTCGTTTCAGTGTTACTTTCTGTATCTATAATCATCTCTGTTTGAAGAGAGTGCATCGCTCTTTCTTCCCCTTGCGGCAGTTTACAATAAACTGAAAAGTCTATAGATGGATGTAGTTATCTCTTTGAGACCTTGGGCTGCTCTCAGCTGTGTCAACTGGAACACAAGCAAGCAGAAGTTAAGGACATCAGCAAGTTGCTGGCTGAAATTACATACAAACCTGCACTGGAGTCATTGAAGTTAGGGTGAATAAAATGCAAATGAGATACTCCAGCAACTCAGTAAGAGGAATGTGAAAAGAAACAGAACTGGATCATATTAGACCTAAATGATTTCTCTGGCTATTTTTCTTAGTGTAAGGGAGAAGGCCTTGTTCAGTAATTAGAAGTACAAGGACTTCTTGAAGAGAAAAGTTTGCAGAATTTATTATGAACATTACTTATTTTAATAGACTTTCTACTTTAGCCAGCTCTTGTAGTAATCATTTGTTCCTAGTGAGTTTAGGCACAGATATGTAACTTATAAAGAATAAATCCAAATTGGTTAACATCTGGCAAATTATAGGTCAATAAAAACTCATGTCTAATGTGGGAAGTGCAGTGTGACTTCGGTAAGAAATGTTGAGCTTACCTGAAATAAGTACTAATACTGCTTTTGTTGTCTGAGCATTATGGGTGGATTATGTGTATTGTAGTTGCCTTATGTTAGATCTTGAGGCACCCAAGGGCAGTTCATGCAGACTGGCTTTGGACAGGTAGGATTTATAATCTGAGCATAGCACAGTGCAAGGCAAAATAGTAGGTTCTGCCATAGCCAGGTCATCTGTGTCTACATTTAGGACTGGCAGCAGTAGCTTTAGACTTGGAGCTGGGAGAGGTAGGGAGAGCTTGATCCTGTTCAGATCCTCAGCAGCTGAAGGCTGAGGGGGAGTGCGGAAGGGCATGGAAAACTGCAGCTGGAAAATTGCAGCATGGCTGGCAGCAGCCACCAGCTGCCCACTGGTGCAAAGGCACTGGGGAATCCTGAGTTAGTGTTGAATTTGGATCAACAGTAGCTGAGAACAGTAGATTAAAGAATGCTTTTTGAAATGCTGGACAAACATCGGAGCAGACTGAGGCCATTCAGTCTGCATGCAGCCCTGCTATAGGTCTATGCTCACAAAAACTTCTTACAAGGGGTCAGTTACTTGTACAGCCTGGACTGACTATTTGAGTCTATATTTAGGACTGGAAAAAGCAGCTTCCAGGCTCAACCTGATTTTGTGCATCTGTGTGCCACTGTACCTGGACCTAATAAATTGCCAATGAGTGAGACTGTGATGCAGAGATGCTCCGATTGCCTGCCTGCCTTTTGGAGGCAAATTGTTTGGGTTGGTGTTTGGTGTTTATTATTATTATTATTGTTATTATTACTTTTTTTTTTTTTTTTTAATTCCGTTTGTTCTCTCTTGCTCTGACAAGTCACCAAAAACTCAACTGTGTATTGAATACTTTGGCCCAGTGTATTAATTAGTCAGTGTGTTTAATGTCTGTTTTATCTGTTGCTCGTTTCAGGGAGGCAGTTTTACCTGCAGTTTAATGTTTGATAGAGTTTTGCATTTTTGGGCTGTGTTAAACTGTATAGTGTTAGGTGATAAAAGTACAAGTGCATCTGGAACTGGTACAGTGTTTTTTTCAAAGGTCATTAGAAGTCTGAAGATTTGGAACAAAAGCTTCCACAAAGACATGCAAAAGTTTTGTGGTTTTATACTACTGTGAAGTTAACTGACTTGATATCTGGGATGGCTTGTTGAAATACAACCTAGCTAAATATTTGGTACTGTTTTCTCAATTTTTTTCAAATGTTGGCTGGTTCAATATTGGAGGCCAAATTTTGGTTTTTTTAAAACCTAATATCCCTGCTTTGTATGTGGTAGCTTATTTGGCACATCTGTCTATAAATACAAAGGAACTCAAATTCCTGATAAATAAAACATGTGCATTATTAACTTTTGGCGATTTCTCTGTTCATGTTGTGTTTAAGTATGCTTCAGCTGTATTACTTGACTTCTTGTCTTTCTGTAACCTATGTGGAAATGAGTTCTCACATGCAAAAAAAAATGTTAAAAGGCTGTCTTAAAAGTTCATTAGCAAAGTAATTTAAGCACAGGTTCTCAAAGTAGCAAGCACTGAGTACAGTAATATACAAATGTTGTTATAAAATTACTCTAGACTCTGAATTTTAAGGAGCCTATATATAAGGTAGGTTCTATATAAGAAGTGTGAGCTATAAATGGAAAACCAGACACTTTTGCTCTGGTCTTTTTAGAGAAGCTCTGAAAATATCTTTGGAAGCAAGGGAGAATTAGGGAAAATAACTTCAGAGTCATTTCTAAATGCTGTCTGTTAAACAGATGGTAAAACTGCTGAGGCATGTTGTGCTGACACCTTGCTGTTGAAGCCGCCAGCAGAGCTGAAGGTCCTGCAGAAACATATGTTCTGTAATAACCTTTGATCTAATAGTACAAATTCTCTCTGTTTTGAAAACGCTGACAGGTTCTTAGATCTCATTATCAGAGATAGTTGATGATAGATGCCAGCTAAAAAGCAAAGCCTACTTGACCTGAAAAAAAATATCTCGGCACTCTCTACCTCTCCCCCTTAAAAATGCAGTAGACTGGGGCGTTCATGAATTTAATGCAACAAAGTATTTATTGCTTTGCAAGGGAAACGTTACTTTTAGAATCCATTGGTTTGTTACAATCTCAGCATGGTAATTGAATTTTGCTTTTCTGAAGCTGTTATTTTCTCCTGATGAGTAGCATATGCTGGCAGTATTTTGTGCAAGAAATAAAAAAGGTTTCTTTTCTCAATTTAGAGCTCAAGAGAACTAAATAATATACTCACAGCAGCATGAAAAGAAAAATACTTGAAGTTGCTGGTGTAGCTCCTGGAAGTTTTTTTTCATTCTCATGAAGCTTGTAACTAATGTTGATGTTTGGGTGTTTAAGCAGAAAGAATGTTGGTTTTATAAGGGATCTATTGAGCTCTTGTTTTCTTAAGCAGCGATAGTCCAGATCACTGTTTGTTTTTTCAATTTGAATTGATACTTTATATTCCCCCCAATAAAAGCTGAATGCCTTCTCGTTTTGCCGTACAGCTGTAGATTTTTGTGCAAAGACCAACTTCTGCACAACTAGATGTCTGTTCAGTTAAAAAAAGACTGGAAATATACTCAGGTTCTAATTCATGCACTAACACCAACAAAAATTAGTAGAGAAAATACCTGTTACTTCAGCACTCTGGTCCTGTACCAGAGCTGTTTCAAAAGACTCTGTGAAGGATCCAGCAATTAAGAAAGGCATTAAATTAGCTGTCTTCAAACCTTGTAAGTTATGGTAAATGTTCTCAGTGCTACTTTAAAATGTGTGACTCAGATAAGCATGTCGTCTTGAAATTTATTTCTCTCTGATTTCTGATGGGAATTGCAGGAAAAAAAAAAATCCAAAATCTTAACAGTTAAGATCTATTAAGTATATATTTATAAAACAGATGAGAGTTCATTTTGGACTGGGTTACTTTCAGTACTTTTCCTCTTTGAGCAGTTGCTTTGGCATTGCATTAGACTTCTTTAAATGTATTGTATACAGCAGCTGTCTCACAAAACATGTTCTGACATGTTTTTAATAACTTTCAATAGACTAAACCAATGAATAAGTAAAATAAAAGGCCTCTTTGTTAGTCTACTGTATCATTAATTAAATAAGGTCAACAAAAATCTCTGCTGGAGGATCTGACTCTCTGGCTGGAGGAGAAGGTACTGTTAAAGGTTGGTTATCAAGGCTAGCTCTGCTAAAAATAGCAGGAGAGACAGCAGAATAATAAAGTGAATAACAGGAGCCTGTTCTAAAATAATGCTGGTAACAAACACAATGTTCTGAGGTTTTCTAAAATACAGCAGACTTTTGTCCCACATTCCAGTAATTTATTTGAAAGGCATGTTCCACTTGAGCATTGCCAAGAACCATACGAATACTAAGCCTTTTAACATGTCCAAGGTATGTGCTGTGCCATTAAAAAAAAATGCAAAAAACCCCCCCAACCAAAAAAAAGAGAAACAAAAAACAAAACAAAAACCCAAACCACAACAAAACCAAACAAAAAAACTCAAAACCCAGCAAAGCAAACAAAACCAAAACCCAACAAAATTGTAGGCAAAAATGAAAAATGATTGCTATGTTTTTCCAGAAGCTTGTGGTCTGTAAATAACACAAAGTTTTGCTTCAGTAGTTCAAGGAAGTTTCATACTCTCAAGGTACGAAAAACCTGTTGAAACTTTCAATCTCAAATGCATTTGTGTATGAAAAAGGTGGTGGTCTGTTTTTATTTCCACTTCTCCCCTCCCTGCAATCTAAAGACATAGTCCAAATTCAGTTTCATGTTATGTATCTCTAGATTTCTAGTATGTTATCATCTGTAACCAGTTTTGCAGCTGTGCTTTTTAAGGTGTAAAAATTAGAGCTTATACAGATATGAGGGACTAGTTCTCCAAATATGTTTATGATTTAAAAATGAAATGGACAAACTATGGACAACAGAGCTAAAGAGAAAAGGTACCAGAATTATTAAAAGAAAAGGAACTTCTTCAGGAACTACCTATAGCCTTTAATGTCAGAATTGTTTGAAATGTAGTGTGCTGTCAGTGGGAAAAAAAAAATTAGTAGAATTGGACTGGAGTTTTAACACTGCAAAACTGACATTGAAAATTTAAAAATACAGTTCTGCTAGAAGAAAGGTGAAACACATGGCTTTGCTCTGAGTGAAGGCAATAGATGTCAGCAAGATGCAGAGCCTCATAGTGGGATGTTTTGTTGAAGAAAGGTATAAATATCTGTGGGTGACGAGTTTCAATAAAAGCTTGTGGTAAACCGACAGACTTGAGTAGACACCAAATCTTTTGGTAGCTGGAAAAATCAGGAAGAGAAGAAAGGCAGAGGCTGTGCAGGGCTACACTGTTGGAGACTTTCACAGCTACTTACCCTGTCTATGCAAAGAAGTGTAGTATAGATCTTTGAAAAATGCCATAACTTATACATACCTTACATACCTTTAAAAAATGTTGTGCAATTTTTACTTTAGCACACAGGCAGTGATAGATCTTTGTGTTAAATGACCCGCATGATACATTTTCCTGCTTTTGTGGAGGTTCTCAAAGGCTTTCAAATCACAAATTAAGTTGAAACCACTCAGCATCTGCTCCAGTCATCCAGTAAGAAGACAAGTGAAGTACTTTGACTGGTGGTGGTGGCTTTTGGTGAATACTGAAATTACCTACATAAACTACTAAAAGCTTAATTGCTTTGGCAGGCAGGCAAAAATCAATGATCAAAAGAAAACTGGACAGTGATGGCGTGTTTTGTGGGTCCCTCTTCTGGTTCTGCAGCATAGGCTGGAGGGAATCCAGCTGCAGAGTCTGACTGTAGTTGGGCAGCCAAGACATCCAAGGGCAGAATCTTTCAGATTTTAGATGTTAAAACTGAACTCTGCAATGTGTGTAGGCAAATGGCATTATCCATAGATATAACAGATTTTTGCACATTTTCAGATGTCAAAAGGAATGTTGGGCAGAACTTGAACTTCCTGCTGTCAGGCTTGGAACTGCTGGAATTGCTGAAACTTCCAAAGCACTTATCACAGATGAAACTTATTTTTACTTCATTATATTTTTATAGTAGCTGTATTATTTTGGAAATATTTTTTTCTGTATGCCTCTTTTGAACAGCTTCCTGGGCTTACAGAAGTAGACACACACTTCTAGGAGGAATGTCTTTAGTTATGTGTTAAACTGTAATAAATGTTTTGCTGAAGTGTATATCAAGATAATTATTTTACTGTAATAACTGAGGGGAAAAAAGTCTTTGCTCTTTGCCTCCTGGGCAATGTTTCTGCTGGAGATGCTGGCAGTCTCAGTCCTGATACTGAACAACTCTCTCCTGTTTGGTTAGCATTAGTCTATATGATTTAAAAAACCAATCTAAATCTCTGCCCCTAGCTCCATGAAGCCTCATATAATGTGAGGAAGGCACAGCTGCCCAGGACCGAGTGCTGGGTCAGTAAGAACTTGTTCCAAGAAGTTTTATTGTCTGTCATTACAGAGTGTCTTTGGTTTCTTAGGAAGTATTGCCATGCTATCAGGACTTAGGAACAATGTTATTTAAAACACTTTGCAACTTCTGTGTTATTGTTTGTTTTTATTTTCTGTAGACTCGAGATGATTTTCTTGGGCAAGTGGATATTCCTCTTTATCAGTTACCGGTTTGTATTTTTTTGTTTGTTTGTTTGAAGACTGTGAAAGGGAAAAATAATGCTGTATACAAGTTGTATTAGTCATCTAAGGAAGTTAACCATATTGATAAGAGATTAAATTCCCCTGCTGTGTGGGTTTTTTGTTTGGTTTTTCTTTGTAGGTTCTAAAGGGTTTTTCACACTTGATATTTAAAAAAAAAAAAAAAAAAGAGTAGGTTACTTTGTGTTTACATACTGGTTTCTGCTGCTGTGTGAGAAGTGCTTTTGGCTTTCTCAGGAATGAAAATAAAAGGTTTGAAGCAGTCTTGAAGACAAGGAAAGTGTAAAAATTATAATCATATTCATTAAAATATTTTTTTTCAAGTCTACAAATTTACATGTTTAATTTTGTTTATTCCCATACACAGAAACAGAAGAGGGTAAGTGGGAAACAGTGTTGCTTTGTATGTATTCTTTTTTTAATCACTTTTGCAAAGCATGTTTTTAATTTTAAAGACAATCACCAAGAACACTGAAATAAGAAGACCTTTTTATTTTCTTCTCAAGTCTCAAAAGCTTTATCAGCTTTTATTTATTTTTACAAATGTTCCTAAGCATACAGTATTGCAAAAATCTTAAGTCTCTGTAAGAACGGCAGAACTTGAGATGGATTCTAAGTATTTTTTAACCAGAAAAATAAGTGTGTTTTTTAATGATACCTCATGTAGATTACCTATACCTGGGAGTCTGGGATATATGTTTATTCAGTGGTATCTGTTCACCTCTTTGCCTCTTCTGTTGAGCAACTTCACTTTTGTGAACCAGAACAGAGATATTTGCAGAATGGATTCTTCTGTGATTGTTTTTTTATCCCCCAAGTCCTAAAGCTAGAAAGGGCTTTTGAGGTATAATTTTTGTAAGAAATATTTGAAAAATACTGGGGGATCAAAAAGAGTTATGGTAGTTATTTTAAGTGTGAAAATGGAGAATGTATTTATTTATTTCATGTTAAGCAGTATTTTCTTTTCTGTGCTTTTTAGAGACTGTAATATATCTATACATTGAAAGGCAACTTTTTTTTTTCCTTGAACCAGGGAAAGTCAGTCTTAGTAATAAGATTAAAGCTGGTATTGCTATTAGTGTACCTAAACCTGCAATTTAAATTTTTAAATGTTTTGTGTCCTGTATAGGAACTCATTGTAAATATCTGGTAATATTCTTTAATTTCAAGTATTTTGTACAGATTTTTATTGAAAAAACTTGTCTTATTCCAGACAGAAAATCCAAGTATGGAGAGACCATATACGTTTAAGGATTTTGTTCTTCATCCAAGAAGGTTAGTAAATAGCACACAGAAAATCTGATTTATTGAGTATTTGTACATTTGTAACTTTTGTCTAAATTTTTATTTTTTTACCAAAGAAATTTGAGCATGAATGGAACAGGATATTGTGGTTTTAAAAGTCAGCATTTCTTTCAATGCTTACAGTTTATTTGGTAAGAACAAATAATTTTTCTTCCTGCTATGATAAAGTTAACATTGTAATTTCATTTGTAACATCTACTGTTTCACTGAAATGTGAAATCAGTGACTAATGTTATGCCATAACTAATTTATTTATTTTTAACTTTAAATTGTTTCCTGCCTTCCTCTTTTTTTTGCCTGTTTCATGTAAGCAGTTTTGTGTGGCCTTAATTGTAAGCAAAACAAAATGTAAAGGGAAAAGCTGCCTAACAGTTAGGAAGGCCTGTGCTGAAAAAAGCCAAGGAATTTTTAAATTATAGCTAACACTTTGACAGTTGTGTTGTTGTTACATATTTCATGTTTAGTTTTAAAATGTAGTTTCTTAACCTAAATCTGAGCAGTCATTAGTAACTTTTCTTAGAGATGAAAAACCATAAAATGCATGTCTGCATTTCAGTACTCTGAAATTAATTCCTTTACCTGTTCTACTGGAAAGTAACATAGTAGGTTACTTCCACAGGGACGTGGGCTTTTCTGAAACCAAACTATCTGAATGAACATGGTCATAACACATTATGAAATGTTATTCTGGATATTCTAAAATCTACCTCACTCTTTTTTGCATGACAAAAAACCAACAAGTCAAAACAACACAATGAACCCCAAAGCATTAAGCCTTACTGATGTGGGGGATTTTTGGCTTTTTATTTGTTTATTTTAATAAGGTGATGTGCAGGTATCCAGTGGTCTCACTAGTGACATTTTCAGGATTCCTCATTTTCTTATATCAGTAGTCAAAGATCTGAGAATTTGACAGCTGTCTTTACCAAGTGAAAATACTAAACAAAGTCAGTACAGGGAAACCCCATTTTCAGGCTCCCTGTGATGCATTAAGCTAAATACAGATAGGCAGGTATTGAAGAAGGCTTTTTGTAACTTAAAGTTTTAGTGAAAGTAGGTTGAAATAATGGTTTATAGCTTGTCTACACACAAATTATCATCATTTTTTCGGTTTTATTGTCATTGTTCTTATGTTCTTGTTCATTATTGTTATGTATTGGATACTGTGGAAGTTTTTTGAAGAGTGAGTTGGAAAGAAAGGTTCCCAGTTGCTACATAATATCAAGATGTATTCAGAAATCCAAAAAGCTCAGTACCACTGTAGAACTTCATTAATTTAAACTATAAAAAGTTGAGTTTGTGTTGAGAAATTTTAAGAATAATCCTCTGCCTGTGGTTTTTCAGTTCTTTTATTTCCAGGTAACAATTTCACATGTGCACAATAAGAACATTTTATTTTCTCTTCTGCAGCCATAAATCAAGAGTGAAAGGTCACCTAAGATTAAAAATGACTTACTTACCTAAAAGCAATGGGTCTGAAGAAGAAACCACAGAACAGGCTGAAGAACTGGAGGTAGGTAAAGATCTATTTGTTGCTGAAAAACCTAGCAAATGTCTTCAGCTATTAAAGGGCAGTCACAGGAGAAATCTATAGTAATCTATAGATAATGTTTTAGAAACCAGTTAAAAATGATTAGTTGTATCTTACGTAAAACTTGGAAGTCTGCATAAAAGTTCTGGAGCAGTTTTTCTAAATAAAGGAGTGGCTTTTTCAATATATCAAGGAGAGAAAACATACACTAGGGTTTTGGTTTTGTTCTGGTGCTGACTTGCCATATGTCAGTAACTTTCCTTGTTTTAGAATTAATGCAAGTATCATTGCTCAGTATTTCACTGCTCTTTGACATTGTTTGACCCCAGCCAGCCAGACACAGACATCTTGCTTGTTTTAAAATTCCAACTCTCTCCAGTTTATGGGGATATTATCTTTAATTACTTTATGTTTGTAATCTTTTATAAGCACATCCAATTTTAAATCAATGGATTTCTTTGCAAGACTTAACTCTATGATCTTCTCACCAAAATGATTCTGTGATTCTAGGATTATCACCTTTGCTGCAATTAAACTTTGTGTTTATCTGACTACACATTGCAGCATATGTATGAAATGAAATGTGTTTACTATTTACAGTCTATTCTATTAATGCTGTTTATTTTCCCTGAATAAGCAAATTTTGATGCTAACTAATATGTTTAAAGACTGAGTTAAAAATATCTGGATGCATAATTTGTCCTGTCATTTCTGCAGAAATATACACAGTAAAACTGGAGCCAGTCTGACTGGCTCAAGATGTAGTGGAATGGCACATGAAAAGGAGGGTGGTTTTATAAATTAAAATACTTTTCAACTTCATTAATATTAAGGGTAGTTAATATTATTCCTTAGCCTGGATGGATAATATTGGACCAACCAGATGCTGCTAGCCAGCCACAACAGCAGCAGCAAGAATCTCCTCCGCTGCCTGCAGGATGGGAAGAAAGGCAAGACATCCTTGGAAGAACCTACTATGTCAATCATGAATTCAGAAGAACACAGTGGAAAAGACCAACTGCTCAGTATGTCTTTTGGCCTGAAAATTCAAGTGTTAAATTAAGTAGTGTAACAAATTAAATCTAGCTAGCTTGAAAGCAAGGAGAACTAGAAAGTGAACAGTTTGAGAATTAGTAGAAAGCTCTCCATAGCTTAACCTTCACACCCACTTGTCACTGGCTAGTTGTCATTTTAACTTCACAATCACCTTCTGTTCCCTGGAAGTGTGCTTTCAAGTACAAACTGGTTGCAACTGTAAGATATGATAACTACAGTGATGGAAAGGAAATTATTCACCAGCTCTGTGCCTGATTCCTCCATCCCAGCAGGGAATGCATTTAGTTACTTTACCTAGGGGTTTTTTTTTCAGCTTTTTTTTTTTCCCTTTAGCATGTGGATTACAGAATTATACCTGAAATGTGATCTAATTCTTTAGTTTAACTTAGATGTCACATGGATGTGAATTCTTATTCCTTTTAAACAGTTTGGGTTTTTATGGCTCATGACTGTTTCTTTTTCTTCTGACAAAATGACAAGTATGTATGGTTTTGCTGTTAGTCTAGCTTACTATTGAAAGATAAAATATGGTTACTGTGTGCTGGCTTCCCCCCCCATCAGGGACAATGTAGCTGTTGCAGATATTGGTAGTGTGCAGCTGGAGGCCCAGCATGTGTTCACTCATCGGCGACAGATATCAGAGGATACAGAAAATCTTGACAACAGAGATTCCCCTGAGGTAAAAACAATCTCTAAATATTTCTAAAATGCAAGTAACTTACTAGTGTAGTAAAAAAGTTTGTCTTAACTATTTGTAACTTGGAACTATGTTTTAAAATTTTCTTTTTCTTTGTTTTCATTTTAAAGAGCTGGGAAATCATAACTGAAGATGAGGCAACAATGTATAGCAATCAGAACCTTCAGATACCTCTCTCACAGAGTAATTGTGATATACAGACTCAAATTGCAGAGGAATTGAATGCCAGACTTACTACCTCTGGAACTTCAGCTACTGGCCAGTCAGCAGCCTACACTGTAAATTATTTTGCTCAATTTTTCTTGTACAGAAATATCTATAACATTTAGTACAAGATGCTACTATTGATAGAATTAGATCCATAAATACTTCATATTAAGTGATATTTTAATTTCATCTCCAATGCAGAGAACTTAAAGAGTAATTTTTTTACTATAGAACTACATCTAAACAAACATTATATTCTTCCCCACTTAGATGCATTTCTGTCTGAGATGAAACCAGACTTGAGTCAGCTCTTTTTCAGTCTGTAAATCAGCCTTTTACTCTGGTGTCATACTGGGGACTGCTGAAAATGACTGATGAAGGAAGTTGTTTACATCCTGAAATTTTTTTCCTAATGGAGCTGTACCATATTGTTTACTTTTTCCACTGGGACAAGTTTTAAGATTACTCATTTTTCCTTGTTAATATAAGGATCAAGTTTTAGAATTGGGGTGATTAAACCTGGTGACTCCATAGCAGAGAAAAAGGCACCTCACTCATACAGCTCCACAGCCTTTGCACCAGTTATGAAACTTGTCTTAATGTCATTGACTGTACAGCTTGCTAATCCAGCAGAAAATTTTTTTTCTTCCAACTTTTTTGTGGTTTTAGTGAGCTGAGACAGCATGTCAGAAACTTAGGTTTCTGACAAATACTGCAGTGGCAATGGGCAAGCAGCAGGAGTATGTTGCCAGGAGTGAGATTTTATCTTTTTGATGGTAGCAAGCAATTAAATAAGTTCAGCTGTTTTGTGAAACTTGAGCTCCACAAGCATTCCTGTAACCTGATAGTCACTTGAAAAGTCCTCTCTCCATTGAAGAGAGCCTATACTGGTGACCTAGGCCATCTGTAACATTTTGGAATTTAAATAAAATAATTAGCTTTTGAGATGCTGAGAATGCATTTCCAAATGTAAATTGGGAATTGACTATGTTTTCCCAAGTTTGTACAAAAGCATCCCTAGTGCTGCTGGAAATAGCAAAGAGAGTAACAAGACCTGATTTCTGCAGTTCAGAATCCTGTGGATAGCAAGAAAACTGAAATTTCAGCTTGCTTGGGCAGACTAAGCAAAGGAAGGATGTGCAGATTGTTTGCAAGGGCCAGTTAGAATGACAATCTTATCTCTCTTTACTTCTGTCACACCCAAAAAATAAATAAAAAAGCTTAGCCATTACTTTTCTTTGGAGTGTTATGAAAAGGTATGTAGTTAGGGAAAAATCTTTCAAATAAAAGTCTGGATCAGTTGCTTAATTGTAGCAGATGAGATCTAAATATGTCTATAGGCAAAAAGAGTATGTGAAGTCCAGGCAGTGAAAAACTCTCAAACTGGGTGTCTCACTCTTGTATCTTGTAATTATTAATTTAGCTTGCTTTCTGGAAAGCTGTGTTAGTTCTGATATATCACAGAGTTCAGTGTGCTGGCAAGATAACACAGTAAATCCTAAACTATAAGTTCGACTGTAATATGGCAGCTTGCAATCAACTCTGTTTTACATGCCAAAACATCTGTTAGGGTTTTCAGAATGTTCACAAGCCTCTATGTTTTTCTGTTTTAAGGTTAAAATAAGCATGGTGCACTTATTGCTTCTAGCAGTGTTAAAACAAGAATTTAAAAAAAGTTATATTAAATTGTTGTTTCAAAGCAAAACACATTTTTCAAGATGAAAAACTGTAATAGTTTTAAGTGTGGTAATAATTGTTGGCTGTTTGTTGCCGTCCTTAAAGTTGTAATAATAGCTAATATGTCATTCTTCTTCACTGTTTCAAGAACCATTCCAGCAGAAGAGGTAGTCTGCAGACATACAGAGTTGAAGAGCAGCCTGCACATCCAGTGGTATGTCATTTTTCAGAAAATGACAGGCTTGTGTTGCGGAGAAGCTGAAAGATTTTCTTTATGTAAAACTTCCTAAAACTGTATTATGTGTTGCCATCTTAAATGAGGACTGGCCTTCTGCTTGAGGCAGCTGTCCTGACAAAATCACAATTAAGAACCTAGCAAGGCTGGAGTTCAGTTGGAAGATTTCATGTTCCAACTCTATGTTTTTGGTTTAACGTTAGCTTACTGCATTGATAGAGCTGGCAGAATATGTTTTTCATATTCTTTGCTTTAAATCTGCACCATTATCCTTATATTGTGTTTTTATGATGGTAGTGCAAACTATGAGCTCATAGCCAGAAGTACTAGGCTGGAATAATTTATATACCTTTTAGATGAAGAGCTTGAATTTAAAAAAATAAATTAAAAAAAGTCACTTCATACTCTTCAGTAAGGACCTTTTCTATTTTACTCAGTTTGTGAAAATAATTAATAATTTTGTTTTGTTTTGATTTGACAGAGGAAAGCTTTTTCAGAGTAGTTTTCTAGTTTTCTTAAATGTTTTTCTTCTGGTATCAATGATATTTAGTTACTGCCAACTTCATCTGGATTACCCCCAGGCTGGGAAGAGCGACAAGATGAAAAAGGGAGGTCATATTATATAGATCACAATTCTAGAACCACTACCTGGATAAAGCCAGTCGTACAGGTAATGTTGGTCTTTATTAATAATTTATTAGTTATTTATGTTGACCTTTTAAACCTTTTTAGCATGAGAGGAAATGGCCTCAAGTTGCACCAGGGAAGGTTTAGATTGGATGTTAGGAAAAATGATTTACTGAAAGTGTGGTCAGGCATTGGAACAGGCTGCCTGTGAAAGTGGTGAAGTCGCCACCCTTAGAGATGTTTAAAAATATGTAGACTTTGGGACGTGGGTTAGTGAGCATGGTGGTGTTGGGTTGATGGTTGGACTTGATGAACTTAAAGAGGTTATTTCCAGCCTTAATCATTCTATGGTTCTGTGAACATCTTGCATGATAGAAGTAAAGTCTAGAGAGCTTTTTGAAATAGAACATACAAAAGGTGTAAATTGGTAAAGCACTACATAAAATAGATAATGTAACAAGAGTGAGGAATAATAGTATTTATGGCAAGCCACTCTACTGTTAAAGCCTTCTGGAGAGTGATAGGTGATGAAGAAATCTGAAATACTTTTTAACTGTCCTAGCATAATCAGTGGGTGTCAGTCAGTGTTGTTAAAATTAGACTAAAAAAAATTCTGTGTACTGTCTGGCACTTGCTTTATGAACCTGCTTTCAAGGAGTGAAAAGTACAGGTTAAGAGAAGAGTCATTGTTCTACAAGGTTTTGATTTTTTTTTTTTTTTTTAAATCTATTTATTTATTTATTTATTTGGCTTTGGTCATTTACCATAGGTGGCTGTGGAAACAGGTCAGTTGTCAGCTGCACAAAGTGTTTCTGTGGGAAGACAATTACAAGCAACATCAAGTGATTCAGCACAACAGTCTTCTCAGCAGCAGCCCGAAATGGAGCAAGGATTTCTCCCTAAGGGCTGGGAAGTCCGACATGCACCCAATGGGAGACCATTCTTCATTGACCACAATACCAAAACTACAACATGGGTAATGGAAAACTGCTCTCATGGACTGAAATTCTCCTTGGTCTCAAGTCAAAGCTTTGCTGCTTTAAGCAAGCTTCTGTAGATTTCTGAAATGCCAAGATAGCTGTGTTATGTCTGTTAAGGAACATATGTAATAAAAATGCAAAGTCATTTAAAATACCTGTTGTGAGTAGAACACTATGAATTTTGCAAATGGTATTGGTATGTGAGAGTTTAGGTTAAAAGAAGGAAAATACTAATCTATATAGAAATATGTTTTGCAGATGTAAATCTACTCCAGTTCTGTCATACCTACATAACTGTGATAGCTTATTTACACTGTTAACTGAAGTCAGCTTTTTAAACTTGCCTTCAACAGGAAATTCATTACCTTGAACTTATCACCTGATACAGTGCACAATGCAAAATTCTGTGAATTTTTATGAAAGCAGGCCAGGTCCATCTGCAATATGGATGAGGGAGTTGTACAGCTACAGTTCTGTGGAGTGGCACTGCACACCACTAGTTAGTGCTAACAGATGGACTTAAGCATTTAGAGGGTAGGTCAGTATTACTGGTGAAAGAGAAACAGGGAAATACATTAAATAGATTAAAAATCAGTATTAATTTCTTCAGGATTATGGAAAGACCTCATTTATCATAACCACTTTCCTCGTACCCTCAGATCACAGACTAACCAGCCACCAAACAAAAAAACCCACAGGGTGTGCCAGAAACCACGTGGAAAGATTAATTCAATTCAATTGTACTAAAATAGAGTTGAAATAGGTTTTTATATATATTGTGAAGTGAGAGGTTATTAGAAGATGACTAAACCACTGGAGAATCACCAAGGAACTACCTGGCTACAGAATATGCAACAGTTATGTAGTTGTAGGTGTAGTCTTTACACAGTCATTAATGAAGAGGAGAAAAATAAAAGCAAAATTAAAAAAGGGTTTTAAGATGCTCCTTGTTTTGTTTTCCAAGGGAGATCCACGACTGAAAATTTCTGCTCATCCAAGGAGAAAGACGTCCCTAGATCCAGGAGACCTTGGACCATTACCAGTAAGTAAACTAACTGTTCTGCAGATGCAGAAATAAGTACAGAAATTATGACTATCAAAACTTGCTCACATGAAAATGCAGCTGCTTTTTTCATACAAAATATACTCTATTTGGAGGTTCAGTGCTGAGAATAGATGGAGATGGGGGAATGCCCCCAAGTGCAGATCATGTAGAGTTCTATGCAAACCATATGGTCAGAAATTTATAATAAAAGCATCTCCTTCTTGCAGCCAGGGTGGGAAGAGAGAACTCACACAGACGGAAGAATATTCTTCATAAACCACAGTATGTACAATCTAGTACTCTTCTCTGGCTCATCATTTTATTTCTGAACATTATCTAAATTAACGGAGCTAATTAAGGAAATGTCTTGCAGATACGAAGAAAACACAATGGGAGGATCCTCGACTGCAGAATGTGGCAATAACTGGACCAGTAAGATTTCCTTATATAGCTTTGCATGGTTTTTTGAGAATATTGCTACTAGAATCCAAGCAAACTCTTGTCATTTATCAGGTACTCAGTCTAGAAGATGAAACTTCTAGGATGTTTGAATAAGGCAGTTATATTCTTTTTTAAGATGCTTTAGAAAGCTTTCTGTGGAAGTGGTCTTTAAATGCCTGAAAGAAAAAGCAGTTCCCATAGTAGTAAGAAAGTTTCCTTATAGACCTGGGGAGGGTTTGAACTGGTAAGGAACGTTTTTTGGGGTTTTTTTTTAATCCTGTGCCCAAAATAAAAATAGCTCAATTCAGGAAGTAAACCCAAGAGAAAATGGCTTTAAAAGGAGTGAAATTCAAAACACTTTCCACTTGAAAAATAATTATCTTAGCCTTGATACTTTAATCTGAAGTGCAAAATTGCCAGGACTAATTGCAAAGACAGTACACATTGTAATTATAGATGGATTTTAGTGTTCAGCTGATAGCTGTGTCTATTAATAGCCCACATATGTAAACAACCTTCTCTGTTCCTGGAAAATAGAGGTGTTTGTAGCCAGGTCTGTCATGATACAGCAATAAAAGACCATGTGTTACGTAAGTCACCAAAGGCATTTTGGTCACTTTGATCTGGGCCAGGCAGTGAGCTTAATTGGTTACATCAGCCAATAGTGAAATACAGGATAAATGCTGTGGAAGTGATCAGAACTAATGGTCTGAATGAAGAAGTGCTTTTCATTCCAGGTGTTTTGAACTGTCCATATATTTATAAAGTGAAAGTCTTCCTATTTCTGTTTTTTCAGAGCTTAAATGCATTGACTGTGTTCTGCACATACAGGCCAGTTTGTACTGCAATAACTGTTATAGTATCTTAAGCTCTTTCTTTTTTGTTTCCTTCAAAGGCTGTGCCTTACTCCCGGGACTATAAGCGGAAGTATGAGTTCTTCAGAAAGAAACTGAAGAAACAGGTTAGTGATCAGCAGGACTCCAGCAGGCAGTTAAGAAACTTAGTCCCTTAAACAAAGGAAAGCTTAGGCTAGAGTGAAAGGAAATGGAACTTTGTAAGCTGCTTAGGGAAGGCAGATGTACTGTCTGATCACAGATATATTTGTGAGGCAGTGACTTGGTTAGCATTTAATCTAACAGTAGGGTTTGTGACTTCAGTAGGGTTTGTGACTTTATGCAGTGAAGACACTGCAAGCAATCTAATTGAAAAAAATCTAAATTTTGAAAGAGTAAAGTTGGGAACCTGGAAGTAGGCTGGCAACAGAGAAGTTTGGAAATCATTGATCTAGTATGTTTTGGAACTCAGAACAGGTTTTAGACTGCTCAGATAGAAATCTGTATTATCATCAGACTAGATGACTATAAAAAATAGTTACAGCCTTAAACTACCAAGTTTTTGGCTCTTATTTGCAAGTTGTAGTTTGAGGTGGCAGTGCCAGATATATTTATAATGCCATAGCATAAAAGACTGGAAATAGCATCTGGATATCCAGATAACAATGAGACTTTGGACAACTGCAATCCAGTTTAGTATTGTGGGATATTTTTTATATCCCATATTTTTTATATTGTGGATATATTTTCTATATAATATAATAGCCTTTGAGTTTAGACCCATAGTTCAACCTCTTAATTACCAAGTCTGTATGCAAGACCTATGCATTTTGAGCTAACATGTAAATTGCACAGTTACATATGCTCCTAATTTTTTGTGTTCCTAGTCAAACTTGACTTGTAATGACATTCAAATGTTGTTACCCTGATCTGATAAGCTCAGCACATTCATATTAATTTAAGAATTAAATACAAATGTAGATTTGTAAAGCACACATTACTATTGCCTTTTAAGCATTCATAAATTCCTAAATTACAATTAGAGTGATGGATATTTTTATTTAGATTTAACTATCAAATGCTATTTTAATCAGAAGTTTTATTTTGGTAATTGGCTTTATTATTGCTTGAACTTTTTTCTCTAAAAGCTATTTGCAGCTAAAACCAGGAATTTGTTTTTCAGTTTATTTACTGCTTTCTGAAATGATGACAAAAAGTTATGTAAAGCCATGTAAATTAGAGACACTATATAAATTAGAATATTGTACAGTATTTTGCAACTTGGAAAATGGCAAATAATGTGCTCCTCAGCCCCAAGTAATTATTTTTTGGTTGTAGTTTGGTTTAAGTTGTTGTTGAATATAAGAAGGCATTTCATTTAAATACGGATTTTATTTTTTTTTTTTTCTTGATGCATTTAGGGTAGCTTGTTTAAGGAGTTAAAGAAAATAAAAACTGAATAAAAAGAAAATAAATCTGAATATGTGGTCTTCGGATTGATTTATTAAATATACATGCATTCAAAAATTCATTCTTTTTACTCAGTGTGTGTCTAGTTGCTTGAAATCTGGAATATATTGCTTCATTGGATCATCCTAGACTGATCATAGAGAGACATGAGTTGACATTTCCTGTTCCCACTTTCACTTAAAATCTCAATTTTGCCTGAAGTTATTGCTGGAAAGAACTGGCTAAAAACAAGTGAAATCAAGAAAATACTCTGTTCTCATGTGGTTTAATGACTCAGCAAAGTTTTATTCCTGGTTTATTAGGGGCTTACTCTGAAAGCTCAGCAGCAAATATCAGCACCTTGAATATTTTTATTTATATATTTTCCTATATTATCGTAAATATAAGCTTTCTGATTTGCTCCTGTGACTTCAAACTTTAAGTGAGCTGATTTTAGTTTTAGTATTGTAGGAATACTTGCTTCTCATGTATGTTGTAATTAAGAGAATAGGACACCTTGTCTTACTGTTAGCACATTGAACTAGAAGGTGAAATAAGGTAGAATTGTTCCAAAATTATTTTATTTATGAGCTTTAATTTTGTTATTTTTTAATCAATCTTATAATATGATGAAGTTCCAGTGTTAAAAAAATTTCAGTGCCTTGTTGAGTGCAGAATAACTGAACATAATATGTTACTAGTAAAAACTTTAACCCTATTTTCTTGGTATGAAATAATACCTGAAACTCTCTGTGATATTTGAATTGTGTTTAAATAGAGCCTCTTGTCAATCAGATTGTGATATATATCCAAATTATTTAAGAAAACTATTTGTGTGCCATTCTTTGTTTAATGAATTTGGATACTCTGCAAGACTAAAAGATGCTGGGTTTTGTTGTATTATTCTGTGTTTTCTTTTTTTTTTTTTCAGAGTGATATTCCAAACAGATTTGAAATGAAAATTCATCGCACAACAATCCTTGAAGATTCTTATAGAAGAATTATAGCTGTAAAGAGAGCAGATTTCCTTAAAGCAAGACTTTGGATTGAATTTGATGGTGAAAAAGGTTTAGACTATGGAGGAGTGGCCAGGGAATGGTTCTTCCTTCTCTCTAAAGAAATGTTTAATCCTTACTATGGATTGTTCGAATATTCAGCTACGTAAGTAATGTAGCTCTGGGAGACTTGAACACTGGTCAGGGGATCAATTGTGTTTCTCATACCTACTTTAAAAATGGAATAACTTTTTTTCTGTCTCTTAAACTGTATAGGCAGGTTTAGTTGTTAATAATTGCAATATTCTGCACGTAGTTCTGTGTTTTACTGAAGAATAATGTGGAGAACAATACCTGTATATTTTTTTTTAGCAGTCTAATGTAAGTCATGTCATCTTCACATAGACAAGCATAGTTTGTCTATGTGAAGATGGTTGCAAGTATATGCTTGCAACCATCTACTTCTTACAAAAGGGGCAGTATTCAACATATAATGCAGAGAATGTTATTCTGACTACTTTAATAAGAGTGAAGCTCTTCTCTTTGGTATATCTCTAGCTTACAAATGTAGTTTGTGGTGTTTCAAAACTGTTATTTCTGCTAAACTAACAGAATTTTATATTGAGTATTGTTTAATAACAGATTAGAGCTTTATTAATTCAAATATCGTTATTTTTCAACTTCTTTAAAAGTAATACCTGATTTAATCAGTGATGTCTTTCAGACCTTCAGATGTGGAAATATTCAAATAGTACAACATTTTGGGTTTTTTCTTTCTTTTTCCTGTTCCCTCTGTCACCTTCAGAGATAACTACACCCTGCAGATCAATCCAAACTCTGGACTTTGCAATGAAGATCATCTCTCTTATTTCAAGTTTATAGGTCGTGTAGCTGGAATGGCTGTTTACCATGGCAAACTTTTGGATGGTTAGTATTTGTTTTATGTGATATGATATTTAGATTAATATTGTGCATAGTTTGAATTTTAAGTTACATACTGTTCAATTTATTTGTTCTTCTTTTAAGCCTTTTTTATACGTCCTTTTTACAAGATGATGCTCCAAAAACCAATAACGCTTCATGATATGGAGTCTGTGGTATGTAATTTGCTTTATAGTTCATGTTGGGATTTAATGACATGGTGAAGGTTGAATGCAGGACTTCTGTGCTGCAAGTGACTTTTTTTAATTTTCGCTATCTAAGGCTCTTTGTAGTTATGTGTAGCAATAAAGGGAAGATAAATAAAGGAGGAGAGACAGGAGAGTCCAGAATACATTACTTCACCAGTGCTGTGACATCTTATCACTGTTTTGCTACATGAGAAACTTGTAGTCCTGAGATTGCTGAGTCTTCAGGTTTCAAATGTCTTTAAAGGTCTTTGTACAGTTGCAGAGTCTCTGTATCCAGTACAGGATTATCCTAGGTAGCAGCATTCACCATAATGGAGCTTTTTGTAGCTCAAGAGATGGCTACTCTATTTTTTATTTACTATTTTGTAATTCTTTCCCTTAGGATAGTGAATATTACAATTCTTTGAGATGGATTCTTGAAAATGATCCAACAGAACTGGACCTCAGATTTATAGTTGATGAAGAACTTTTTGGTCAGGTTAGTATGTTTATGTAAAGTAGACTAGAGCAGGCATGGAATAAAATATATTTCTTATGAAATTAGATTATTTTTGTAGTATTAAGAAAAACTCTTACTTTACTCTTCATGTTCTTCACTCTGCTTTTAGCTGGTGGCACATGCTCATGATGTGCTCTGCTAGCCTGGCTGTGATATGATAAAAGGACTTGGAAATAAGCAGAGGTTTAAAAAATAGCTGGTGATTTTTCATAAATATTATTTGTGTTGAAATGTACCTGTTGCTGCGAATGTAACTGAGATTAACTGATCCATAGTCCCACTACTTTATCTGGAGCAGAGATTGGGTTCATGTGACTAGCTGGAAAGGTGAGCTTGTTTGGAAATGGTTGGAATCATAAATTTCACTCAGAGATCATAGGTTGTTGTTTTGGGTGTTTTTTTCCCTAAGATGTACTACAAAACTATGAATTATAAAAGTTTGTAGTTGTGTAGAAAGCTATCCAGGATAAGTTATGTAGAAAACCCACAAGTCTTGAATAAAAATACCAAATGACAGTTGCCAACTAGACCTGAGTTGGACAAAATCCTTTATGGCATTCTGTAACTAAAGTGACCCTAAGCAGAAGAATGAATGTGCTCATCCATCAGTAATGACCTGAAAATCAGATATTTGTCTACTGAGGTTCTAGTAGTAAAAAATTAATATGTAACAGATTTGCATACTGATTCACTTACTTACAGAACAGTTTCATCAGTGACTTCAGTAATTGTTTTTCCCTGGCATTTGGAAAAGAGATTGAGTAATTGAATATGCAGTTAGTGACGTTCACATTCCTGAGAACTTGTGTGCATACTTTGGTGTTTTATTGTAGTAGGTCAGAAAAAATGGAGGCTGCCCTATCTCAATCTGGCATCCCTGAATAATATATTTTTTTTAAAACGATCAACAAAATTCTTATTTTTTTAGGTGCCCTGTAAAACCCGTTGTTTCTCATAGGTTTTAAATTCTGCAATCTTCAAGAGTTAAAGAAATTACCTAATAATATATTAATTCTGTTAAAGAAGCATCCTATTTGCAACCTTTTCTTTGTATTGCATTTAGACCCATCAACATGAACTGAAAAGTGGCGGATCAGAAATCGTTGTCACCAACAAGAATAAGAGAGACTACATTCAGTAAGCATCCCTCACTGTGTGCACTGTATGTCACTGCATTGCCCCTCTAGTAATAGGGGCTGTGTGTTATTTGTATTCACAAAAAGAAGTTGTTGCTTTGTATATGGTTTTTGTTTTTAATGATCTTGTTTTGGATTTTTGCAGTCTTGTAATTCAGTGGAGATTTGTGAGCAGAGTACAGAAACAAATGGCAGCCTTTAAAGAGGTATAGTTTTAATTACAAACTAAATTCTTTTAAAAATTTGTTGCATCTAATGTTAAGGCAAGCTTTTTTTGACATCCTGAGGGCCCACAGATAATGTTATAGGTATGAAAGAGGCGGTGACACTGTTTGTAGTGTCATTTTTTTGTTTTTCTCTGATATTTTTACTGTATTTAAATCATGTTGAAAAATTTGCTCATTGCTCAGTCCTGGCTTGCAGCTTAAGCTGCAGTGCAAACTGTTTAATGACACCTGCAGAAATGAAAATTAAATTCAGCTAATAGAATTGCATTAAATTTACATTGTTTATCCTCATTTGTGTAAGTGACATTACATATATGATATCCAGATTTATGTATTCATCATTCAATGTAGCACAGTAAATATGTGAAATAAGTCAGAATTAAAAGTACTGTAACCGAACAGGACTGCTGGTGTCCAGACATCTGTATTTGATGTATTTGTTTGGCTCTGTTTACTAATGCATCTAAATACCCTTCTCAGCAAACAAAAATGCTTAAATAATGTTGACTTGATTTTTAAAACTTTTCCCATCTTTTTAGGGCTTTTTTGAACTAATACCACAGGATCTGATTAAAATTTTTGATGAAAATGAGTTAGAGGTAAGTGTATCATGGGAAAAAGAACAAATGATGTTGAAATTTATTCTTACTGACTTAAACATTGGTGGTTTGTTTTTCCTGTCTGTGTAGTTATTAATGTGTGGACTGGGAGATGTGGATGTGGCTGATTGGAAACTACATACAAAATACAAAAATGGCTACAACATAAACCATCAAGTAATACAGTGGTTCTGGAAGGTATTGTGAAGTTCTATTTCTTTTTTCTTAAAACCTGTTCAAAACCTGCTGCATTACAGCTATGTTGTTTTATCCTGTGATTCATGGATAGGTAGGTAAATATTTGACCATTAAAACTCCTGAGAAAGATACTAAGAAAACTAAAGATGAGATGTGTGGTAAGAATGTAAATACACTACTGATACTTGCTTTTACAAAAGAATCCATGTCTCTCTAGGGTTAAATGTCCCTGGGTAGGTCTTTTCTGGCATGGTTACACTGAAGAGGTGGTAAACTTCTGTTTAATAAATTACAGGAATTTGGCCACTAGTTCATAACATCAGGAAACTTCAAAGGAAGTAGGGGCTAAATCTTCAAGGGAAGTGTTTTAACAGTCTGCTAGGCCAGTAACCATACTCTCGTTACAATGCTATTAAAAAATTGGCTTCATAGCTTTTAGCAATAGGCAGAGAAGTAGGCTATGTGTGTCACTAGAAAAACTGCATTTTATAAAGTGTCATCATTTAGAGAGAGAAACTATATTGCATAAATCTGTTGGCTAAAATACTAATTTAAAGATAAATCTTTATTTTTAATCATTATCATACATAGGCAGTCTTAATGATGGACTCTGAAAAGAGAATAAGATTACTTCAGTTTGTTACTGGCACATCACGTGTACCTATGAATGGATTTGCTGAGCTGTATGGTGAGTACTTACAATTGTACTCAAAAGCAACAGAGAACATATTACTGACATTGTCATGATATTTGACTTAAACATGAGCACATTATTTTTCAAATTTTGCTTTAAAAATTAGTATATACTGACAGGTATAAGAAGCAGGGTTTGAGAGGAGTCGCTTAGATTGCACAGGTTTCCCATGTTCTATAAATACTTCATTTTAATTTGACTTTTTGAAGTTTTTACATGAATAGGACTTCTCAAAAAGCATGGATTTTGACTTTCCAGAGTGCTGCAAAAACCCTTGTTTATCACGTGATTGAGCTTAAAGAAAATTCTCAGTTATCTGTTTACAAAGACATGTTGGCATCAGTAGCTGACTTGGGTTTCTTAAAAGTTTCCCAGCTGCTTTTATCTGCTCACAAAGCACAGTTGTGCAGATACAATTATATTTAAGAATATGCTCTAAACAAAACCACTGAAATGACACAGCTAAAATAATGAAGGAAAAAAAAAAAAAAAAGTAGTGAACCTGCAATTCAGAGTCTGAAACAAGCAGATGAGGAGCAGACTTTAATACCAAAGCCATAAAACCCATTGTGGAAAGGGTGCTGGCAAGTGGGTAGAACTTAGCACAGAGGGTGGGGGAGTGCTTTGCTTATGGGAAGTCTGTTTTCAGCTGCCATTAGCTATTATGTTTTCTCCTAGGCCAGTTTATTAAGGTCAAAAGTCCTTGACATCGTATGCAGATGACTGAATGGCCTAACTTGTGTATTTGAGTAAAAATTTTCCTCTTTGTAAACAAGACAGTAATTTGTTTATAAAACACTAGAATTGTGAACAAATGCCACCCACAATGTGTCCTCATTTCCCCCCGTTTCATTTTCATTGTAAGTACTCAGTTTATTTTTTTCTGTTCCATCAGTGAATGAGTTGTGAGTTCAAGGGGTAGGACAGTGCCCTCAGGAGACTTGGTGTCTGCAGTTGCACCTGAACCTTGGTACTGTTAGAGCTGCAGCACATCCTCATCACAGTGGAACCTGATCAGAATTGGGCTGCCTCCACAGCTTTTCTTATCTGTCTCAAAACACTACTAAAGTCAAAACTAAGGAGGGCATATCGGAGAAGAAACAATTGAAGCTCTTGGCCCTCTTTTGCCTGAGGCACAAAACCTTGGGCAGTCTTCTAGCCAAGTCCTTGTTTCTGTAGTCCTGTTAGTGAAAAATTTAGTTGTTTTGCACAGTGCTTTGTTTCTTCTTTCTTGCACTTATTTCTGCTTTCCTGTGGCCAGCATGCCATCCTCACAAAACCCCAGTAACGATCACAATCCCATTTCCAGTACTTGCTTGTATTTGAAGAACACTAGGTGTTCTTCAGTGCTTTGTCTTGGTAGGTGTTTTTTTGCTGCCCCTGTGGCCCTTCCCACCTTCGGGATGCAGTCCTGGAGCTTGCTTTCTAGTGGGATATCTCCATCTTGTGGCCCAGAGAAGCATTTCTGCTCGTAAAGAGGGAGTGCTTGGTGTCCATGAGCAAATATACCCAAATTTGAGAACTAGGACACTAAACATACATGGCTTGCTTATACTTCTTGTCTTCCCTGCATCCTCTTTTTTCAGCCTCTAGTTTAGCTAGTTGGATAGCTAAAATGCAGACTGAGTCTTACCTAACTATTAAAAGGGGTTTTTATCTTGTCACATGGTAGAATGCACTACCAGTCATAGAGCTGCTTCTCTGCTTCATCCTTATTCCAGGCACCAGCTGCCATTTCTAACCAGCCTTTTGTATTGAAGAAACATGTAACCCAAAGAAGAAAGTAAAAAGGAGGTGGGAGTGTTCCTGTAACTACTTTTTCACTGATAATCTTTTAGGATGGAGTACTCAGGCTTTATTCTCATCTGTCTAGTTCATTCCCTAAACTTGTGTAGTTTCTGTCCATTCATTAGTATTTCCTAGCTTTTTGTTTGTTTGTTCTAAAAGAGTTTTCTTCTCTTGTTTTATTTTCATGTTTGACATGAATTGTTGTGGGATTTTCTGTTGTTTGGAGGTTTTTTTTCTAAGTTGGCTAACACCTTCCAAATCCACTTCTACAATGTGCATTGTTACGTTCTCCTAACGTTTTTGAGGAATCATGAAAAAAGGGAAGGTGTCTACTTATGTTATAAAACCAAATTAATTTCATAGATGTAAAGGTACTTTATTCTGCATTTATACCTCAGCTGTATTCATAGATCAGCCTTTTTCTCATCACTTCTGAATATCTTTAATCCAAAAACTGTTTCACATCTTCCATTTCAGAAGCAGAAGACTACTCGTACTCTGGTAGCTGTATGCCTTGGGATAGAATTCTCTAACTGTTTTGATGGTCTCCTTGTAGAGCAGTGAGAGGAGATACCCACCATCAGAGATCACTCTCCTGGTCTCTGACAAGATAGTTATTTTGTTATTTTTTTATTTTTAAACTACACAGTCTTCTCCAGAGGTACACAATGCTTTCAGCAGCTTAAGGAAATGGTTACAAAGTGTGCTTTGCATTTACTTGGTGAGACTTGAGAGGTCCAAGAAACTTTCAGATCTGACATGCTGCAAGATGGTTGGTGGAGGCAATAGCTGGAGCTGCTAGAACTTGCTAGCCAGAAAAGTTCTTTCTGGTGCATATGTATATCCCTGGAGTACACATGGTCCCCACGTGTCAAAAGCTTCTCAGTCACGCTGTGTTGTTGCATGGGTGAAGGTGGATGTTGATGAGGCACTTCAGGACATGCTCTAGTGGGTGATACAGATATTGGTATATATATATTTTTTATATATATATATAAATGTTGACAGTTGGGAATGTTGACAGTTGGATGCAGTGATCTTAGAGGTCTTTTCCAGCTGTGACAATTCTGTGAGTACGTTCTTCCAGGTTATGTAATTGGGCACATACGTTGTAAGAAACATCTTAATTTTTACCTGCAAAATTCATACAATATAAAATTGTCCTCTGCTTAAAATTTTCAGTGCCAACTAGTGTGCACATGCATTTAGGTCGTGGACTTTTGAGCTTCGGGTATGAAAGTCTCTTGAAATTAAGATACAGCAATAAATAATTAAATCCACAAGTTAAATAGGATTATTGACAGTTACCGAGTACAGATTGTATTTGATTCATGTGGGTGGCTCCTAATCATGTCAGAACTGGATTACCAAAACCCAAAATATTTTGTAATTTGAAATTCTGATTATTAAAGAATATCATATTGGGGTAAAAATTTGAGTCCTCTTTTCTGCAGGTTCAAATGGGCCACAGCTGTTTACGGTTGAACAATGGGGTACCCCTGAAAAACTGCCAAGAGCTCATACCTGGTGAGTATTCAGTTCAGACAAATTATGAGCTTTAATAAGAGTGATAAAATACTTACAAGTTTTCATCTGTTTTTCAGCTTTAATCGCTTGGATTTGCCTCCCTATGACTCGTTTGAAGATTTACGGGATAAGCTACTTCTGGCGATTGAAAATACTCAGGGTTTTGATGGGGTTGATTAAGACACAGACATGAATTATATCAGTCCTGTGCTGCAATTTCATTTTAAGGGTTTACAAACAAATCTGAATTTTCCAGGGACTACCATTGTATTTAGTCACATGGCTATTGAATCCTCATAGTATTACTTGTAAAGTAAGTATTAAAAGTTCAGTAACTGTTGAAAATGTATTTTGCCATTTTCACAATTTTGCTAACAGCCACAAAATACACATTGGGTGGGCCAGTGCCAAGTAAGTGAAAAACTAAAATGTTTTTAATTAGTTGCCTCTTCTACAGTATTTGACAGACTGTCTTGCAGTAAACTACTGAAGTAAAACTGTGAATAAATCTTTGCAGAGGGTGTAAAATCACATTGCTGCTTTAAGAGGAACAACTAAAATTGTTGAACTGTTTGAAAAAAGATTAACAGGACAAAACCAACAAACTTCGTGTGATAACCTGTGCTGCTTCAGGCTGTTTGCTACAGATATGTCCAAGGCACCTTATAATTCAGTATATTGGGTAAAATATTGGAAAGCATTTGTTTGCATTATCAGCCATCTGTTTGCAGAACATTGACTTGCTGACACGTTGTATTTGTTAGATTTCTGGCTATCATTTCCTTTTGTCAAAACAGTGTAACAAAACCAGGGTTTTTGTATAAAACAGAGAAGCAGCACAATTCTGAATTTTAAGAAGAAAATTATATCCTTTCTTGGTCTGCATTTGTATACTGTTGTTGGTCTTTTTAGTGTTCATCACTTTTTTTTTAATTAATTTGTAGTTCAGTGATGGATAATATTTTCAATCCAGCCTTTTGAAACAAAGTGAAATTTGTATGGATATCACTCAGTATTGGTTACTGGTAGGTAGAGGCCTTTATTATCCATTCTTGCAGTATTGCACTACATAACAATAAAGAACATGTTTACAGGGTTTTCTGGGCCAAATTCAGCAGTCTGATATGTGCAAACTTCTCTAAACAGCATGGAGGTTATGCACATGTGTAACCAGATGCAGAATTTGGTTCTATAATATGTTTACAGGTTATGCTAGTTTCTATAGCTGCATTTTTATATTTTTTCTCCACTGTTAGTCTAGAAACCAAATTTGTTAACACAATATAACCAAAGTCATAACCAACAATGTGCAATTTATTGTAGATCAATTTGTCATATATTATTTTGGTTTCTTTTGTAAATGTGGGTATCTTTTGTATTAATGCTAAGACTTTTTTTGAGCAAGTGCTGGTTAAAATTATTAGCACAGTTGGTTCTAAAAGAAAAAAAAAATCAGTTTATATACCTGGCTTGCTCTGATTTTAACATTTTATTACCAATATGATCTGAGGAAATAACAGTACCTAGCTTTGGCCAGCAAATTTCTGTTTAGTCACAGTCTTTATAAATATGCAAGAACAAAGTGTAGCACATCTCTCTATAAAGATATGTAAATTATGTAAGAAATGTAATGGGTCTTAAGGGATATTTAAAATCCCACTTTGTTTTATTCTTCGACCAGATCATTAGGGCTGAGAATATTACATGTAAATAAAGGTAACTTATACAAATTTCCCAAATCTATATGCAGTTTTGTAAAACATGAATGATATATCAGTAAATCTGTATAGATTTGAATGTAGCAGGTTTTGTTGCGTACTTTTAAGTATAAAATAAGGATCCTGAGAGCAGTAAATAAAAGTTTATTCTAATAAGTTGTGACTGTTCTTTAAAGTGCAAATCAGTAGTCTTGAAATAGCAAGAGTTCAGTAATTGTAGTAGACCAGGACAGCAGTTCCATCTCAGTATGCTGGTGCTGAGGTGCAGCAGTGCTGTTTGCTAGTGTTCTGCTTCCAAGGCATTTTCCAGGAAAATTAATACCATGTTTTTGTAAAAGCTCTAGGTTGCTGTGAGCCCTCATTGTATGGCCAGCCTAGAGAGACCACATGGCAGACAGGCAGAGGTGGAGGCCCCACAGGAATGCCCACTGACTGCTGCAGAGGGAGGGTCAGCCTCCCCTCTCTCCTGCTGTAGGATCACCCTTCTCAGCTGCTCAACAGGTAGCCCAGCCAACAGACTGCAGTGGTGAGTGCAGCAGGGGTGCAAAAGGGGACCAGAAATTGCTTCAGGCAGCATGGACTGCCCAGCACTGATAAGGGTGCACTGCAGGGTTTGGTCCCCAGTGCCGGCCTGAGGCAAGCAGCTCCTGGAGAAGCTCCTGGAGAAGCTTCCTGCTGCCTTGTCTTAGGCCATAGGGAGTACCTGTTGCCTATCCTGGAGCTGGGGCAGGAGCTCTGCTGGGAGCAAGGTGCTGAGATGCCCCATGAAAGGGCTACAGGAGAAGTCAAGAGACTTGTAGTATCAGTGAAAAGGAGCAGCAAAGGGTCATAAGGGTCTTTTCAGAGACCTTGTGGAACAGGACCAAACTGTGCTACAGTAGTAAGAGTCAGCTGGAGGACAAATTTGGGCAGGTGGTGGATGGAGATTCCCAAGATGAATATAACTGGAAACTTGTGACTTCTGGCATCTGAAGAAAGGCTTCTTCTCCACCCTTAGGTGTGAATTTGTAAAATTGCAATGGTGCTGTAATAGACCAAGAAAGGAACAAGTTGCATTAAGGGAAGGGTTCAGAGCCAGATGGGCCTGAACCAAGTGTTCACACTGTGAAGTGGTGGGTGGCAGAGTGCAGTCTCCACTGTGGACTTTAAACTTGGGCTGCTGAGTAATGGTGATAACAGCTTCTGGTTAATTAAGAGAGGTCACTGGTACTGGGGCAGAGTGATGGGAGCAAGGCAGCTCTTGTGGAGGGTGCCACAGGCTGCAGGGGACCCACCTCATGTGCCTGAACACCCACAAGCAGCTGGGGAAAGACCAGGGAGGGGCACAAGCCATGGCACATATAGCTGGAGCCCCTTGGATATGCAGGGCATGTGGAAGGAGTGACAGGCTGGTACAGAGCTATGTGGGTCTAGGTCAGAGGAGACACCAGTATGGGAAACATCTTGTTGAGGACTTGACCTAAGCCATCTGTTTCTTGTGGGCAGAGTGGTCTTGCAGCATCTCAAGGAATGCTGAAATTGCAAACCCTGGCTCTTACAGGAGGCCAAATGCCCTGATGTCTGTGGGAAGGACAGCATGAGGGGGATGCAGTCCAGGAGGTTTGTGGAGAGAGTCATGAACAACTGAGCAAGGGTGCTGGCTTGACCAACCAGGGCAACGCTCTCCTGGATCTACTGCATGTCCCTTTGTGGTTGTATTTTTCACACATCACCTCTGTCTTCCTGAAACATACATGCTTAGACTTTGGGGTGCAGCTCCCAAGATGCTACTATAAACACTTGCCTTTTTCTGTCCCCCAGGAACACTATTCCAACAGCAATGCTGTGTGTCAGCTGCAGAGCACTTACAGGGCAATACAGCTGCCTCCTGGTGTGTCAGGGGCCATCTCTGTTACACTGCAGTTTAACTACTCCTAACACCCAGCAGTGCCAGATGACGGGTAAGGGAGAAAAATTCCTCGGGCAGGTAAAAGCGAAATGTACTGATCTGTAGCAAAAAGAGAGATTTTGTGCAGTTCTGGTTAAAAAGCTTAGATCCAGGCAGGAACTCTCTTGGAAGGGCAGACTTGAGCCAGGTGCTCACTGTAGGGCAGGGGCAGGAATGTAACAGGAGGGAGAAGGTGGCTGCACCACCAACGGGTTCGCCTTTCTCCGCTTTCAAAGGCCGGGACGATTCCGTAGCGGTTCTCTGGACGGCTCCGAGCCCGAGATCTGCAAGCAGAACGACGCCCCGGTACCGCTGGGCCCGATGGGTTCCGAAGGGCTCCGGGCCGGACCCTCGCGCAGCCGCACGCCGCCGCCGTGCCCGGGGCCGTCCGCCAGGTGGCGCCACCGCGCTGATGGCCGCCAGGGAGCGGCGGGGACCGGGGGGGGGTCCCCAATATCCCGGCACCGGGCAAAACCCCTCGGGAATTCTGTGCCAGGAGAACTTCGCTGGGGAAGAAGAAAGGTTTCGGTTGGATGTTTAATAAGGATGGTGGCGGTGGTGGTAGTTTGTGTATCGGTTATTGCAGCTGTGTAGCTGCTGCCAAATAGATAAACGCGATGCTGTGGAAGAAGTGAATTTTTTTAGCCTAAAAAACGTAAAGAATATAGATGAACCTCAACAAGGGCTTGCAGTATAAACTTTTTATAATCCCAAAGTCTACTTAGACTGCCACAGATGAGGTTTTCTTAGCTTTTCAGTCTATGTCAATAATTTCATTTGTATTGACTTGAAAGGTTTTTGCTTGAAATTGTGTTTCTCTCATGTTTCTCATTTGCTCCAGAGGTTATTGTGTATGTGGAAGTCTGGTGTTACAAAAATGATACTTCAGCTACGAACAAGAAGCATTCAACAATATCTTGGAGGTTTGGGGCAGAGGGCACTGTGGTTTCTCCTTCAAAATTAATTTTTAGGCTGACTGTTATTTGCATCAAATCTTTCACTTCTCAAGGTGGTACAGGTGATTCTTGTTTCGTCCTGAGGTAGAGCCGTGGGTCAATAGAAAGCTAAAACATTTTTTTTTTAAGTTGCAACCAGGCTTCATTTATGCTGCTCAGCAGACACTTTGCATAAATTATTTTAAATTGCTATCAATAAGTCACATCTGTAGCATATTAAACAAGCTGTTTTACTAGAGACAGGGTTGAGTACATATGCATTAAGCCTAGGCAAAATATATATATGTAGGCTGCTCATTTTCTTTCTCTATCCAATTTTTCCTTCTCTAACTTCATTGTTTCATACATAAGTTTACTTTATAAACTACTTAGTGACATGACATTTGATTTGTTCTGTAAATCCATAGCACACCTCGGTGCTATTTCACTAATTAACGGTGTTTTCACAAAAATTTGCTTATGTTACAGTGAAATCCACAGATGGGTCTGGCATACCATCAGTGTGAAACATGTTCTGGGTCAGGACAGATTTCCTTTTTTTTTGTGTACTTTATTTCAGTGCGACTTAAATGTTACTTATCAGATACATGATAGTCTTACCGATTCCCAGGGAATAAGAGCAGGAATTACATAATTTCTATGATTACATGCTAAAACACATGTGCAGAAATCAAAGCTGAATATGCATAGTCTTAAATGCTGTTTTCATTTCACTAATATCTTGTGTGGTCAAAAAGAATGTTGATTATTAGGAGAGCAGGCTCCTTTCTCTGTCATTCTGCATGCTGTCTGTTTATTTGTGTTTTCCTTTTTGTTTCTCATTAATTAGCTTGTTGTGGTGCTTGAGTTCTTCACATACGGTTTTATCAACTTACTGTCTTTCTATGAGATTATGCTTTTGTGGGGCAGTTTGTTTATTTCAATATTTCTCCTTTTTAATCTCTTTTCCATAAAGAATCAACGAGCAGTTCTTATGATACGAATGGAGAGGAGCTCACTTTTTTTATTTGCAGTTAAACCACCACCAAGAAACTGCACCTGGTCTGCTAGAAGCACCTTATTGAGCCATATATGTTTAAAAAGCAACCAATACCAACCATCTTCCATATTTATAAATGGGAGTTAAGCATTTAGCAGCTGCTGTGTTGCTCTGCAGCACCACACAGTCAGTTGGAGCAAGCACAAGCTTTGGTGCTCTTATACTAAATCATTTTTCTTTGAAGTGGAAGCTTAATTGCTTTTCTGTGTGGAACATACATCATTAGCACACTAATCAGAATACAAACAGCTTGCAAAGGAGATAATGAGGGAGAACTTCCATGTAATGCTTGGTTTACATCCATGTGATTCTGTAGAAAAATGTTTTGTTTTACTGAGCTGTCCTTAATTTGAGGTTTCTTGTTTAATGAGACTTCAAACAAATTCTGCATTGTAGGTTTCAGGTTTTCATCCCAGAGAAAGGCTTGGGATTTCATGCAGGGGGGAGGCAAAGTGGCTCAGAAAACCTGAACAGACATTAAGTGAGCATGCCTCTTGAGGAAAGACAGATAAGGCAGCCTTCCTAAATGTGACAGAATGTAAAACTTTCCTTTGAAATACACCACAGTCTAAAAACATACATCACAATTTGTTTTTCTTAAGCCCTTTTGAGTTTAATTTAATGGAAAATGCTTTCATAATTGTCTGAGAGCTTTTCTGATATTTTCTGCAAACTGAAATATTCCTGACTAGGTTGTGAGGGGTTTTTTTGAGGTCTAGGAAGTATGACCTTTTGGAGTCTCTGAACACACATGTCCTACTACACGCTGCTGCTTGGGAGCATGGAAAATGCTAAAGGTTTAAATCAAATTGCCCCGAGGACTGCTTACTGACCTTTTGAATGCAGAGCTGTCAAAACCTTCAGCTAGACATCAGCTAGAGAACACTTAAGGCAGATCAATGCAAATAGAAAACAATGTGGTTCTGACTTTTAGTAATTCCTGGTTAGTGAGAAACAGCTACTGTGCTGCAAGAGCTGCTGGAAAGAAACCTACACTGCCCAGGAGCTGCTGTGAGTAACATGTAATACTTATTTTTCAGGAAAAATCTTTCATAATCTACTTAAGAAATTTAAAGTTTTCATTAATTGCCAAGTCCTGATATAGTTATCTGAGCAGGATGCTTCATTGACTTCAAAGGGATTTTTGTCTCCTTAAGGAATGTAGGGTCAGGCCCTTAGCTGGTGATAACTTTCTTCAGTGGATTGTCAGATATGACAAACTATGCCACTTTGACGGAGGTTACCCTTGCCATGCCATGCCATCCCTTTGCCCTGAAAACCTGCTTTTTTCCTTTGCTCAGGTAATTGAGTCTAGTCTGGGTGGTTGCTGTACAGATGAGCTTAGCAATTACTCTCTAGCTGAAACTGTAGTTTCTGTGAATGTATTTTTTTTACGTTGAATAGATAAAATACATTCTCTTCTATTTATGATACATTATATGATAATATCAGTTGTGGAAAGTCCTTGGAGTTCCCAGTCCCCTCATTCTATAAATTGCTGCCTAGCAATTAATTGTCCATCCTTAATACATTGATTACTAATTAGTCATTCATGCACCTTTGCTGTTATGGAGATTTTAAAATAAATGCCTTACTTTCTATGTAGGCTTACAGAAATGAACTGAAAAACAGGAGATTGAGAAGCTGTTAATTCAGATGCTGAGTTTCAATCCAGCAATTATAGGCATCCTGTGAAAAATGTATTTTTTATACATATATATATATATGTGTGTGTGTGTGTGTGTGTGCTGAAGACAGAAAAAAATTTTCACTGGCTAGTAAAAAAAAACCAACAGTATAACTGCTCTTCTGTTATTGTAATTAAAAGTTAGCTATCAAAGCATGCTACTTAATCCAAGGCAAAAAAAAATATGCTAGTTTTATTAACTCAGCTAAAAATATATCCCTTTTTTCAAAATAATTAATTTTTACTATTCTCTACACTGAGAATTCAAAATTTAACTGTAAACCATTCTAAGATCAAAGTTTCACTTATATAAATGTCTACAATTTTTTGAAGATAAAAGAGGTGAGGTTGAATTTTTTTTTGCATGTGTACATAAATCTGAATTAGGAAAGTGAACAACATTGCATTCAGGTAAATAATTTTTTGTACTGGAAAAAGTGTAGCCACTTAATTGACTCAAGATGCAAACAGACCACTCACTGTAGAAAGAAATTAATCCTAAATTAATCCTGTATGTAACTTTGAAGGCTGAATAGCTAAATTGGTAGATCTGGGGCTGCAACTGCAGCCAGGATGGGACATGGCAGGGAGCTGAGCTGCAGAATGTGGCTCAGGGTATCCTGCACTGGATGTGTTAATGGGCACGGGGCTGCTGCTCACTCAGGATGCCTCAGAAAGGGTATTTGTCCATCTTTGCCCCTCCTGAAGCCAGTAGGAGGATTTGTACTGCTCTCTGTATGTTGAAGGTTTTCTTTTTCTCTAGCTAGGCTAAGGCATTGTGCTTTCAATGCTGCAGCAGTTTGCTGGTGCTGAGCAGGATGCCCCTGTGGTCCCAGCCACTCCAGATGGCATTTCCACTCTGTGACTTGCACTGGCCCAACCCCCAGTTGAGCACATTAGGTAAATTTCATTGACATTAGGTAAATTTCATTCACTAACATGTCATAAAATCCCCCCCACCTCCCTTGCCACCCAATTTTTTTGTCCTAAGTTACTTAGGATGAATATTTTGCCATGTGGATGGTGTGTGTTCTGCACATGTAATATTTGCCAACCCAGTGCAGGCACTGGAAGTTGCAGAGTGTTGAACTGTGGTGAAAGGAAGGGTGCCTATGGGTGTGTTTCCAGTAGAGCCTCTCTGCAGGGCAGTGCTCCTGCCTCTCATCTCCTGCCCTGCTGCACCTGGGCAGGGGCCGGATAGAGACCTCAGCCAGGTTAGTGACAGCGCAGGGGGAAGAGAAATGGGAGTGGGATGTTCCGTTTCCCCTCAGCCCCCTGGTTATGCAGGGCACTGTGATCCAGAGATGCTTCCTGCCTTCAGCTTCTGCCCAGCGCCTTCAAAAAAAGAGAAATCCCAGTGGGCTGCCAAGGGATTCCAGCAGCAGCTGATGGCAGCGGTAATTTTGGCATCAAAAGAAATCATCCCTGTGCTGCCAGCTTTTGGCTCCCTCGGTGCACCCCCTGGGCTTGCTTCTTGCAATGGGGGTGTTGCCTTTAGGGGTTCAGCCCGAATTCTTGGTAAAGCCGTTCTGCTCTGAGTCCCAGCTCCGTCTGGCCCTTCCAAAGATCACGGTATCCATCTCCAAAGCCGTGTTGGGCACGGGGGCGTTTGCAGGACGAGCCTCAGTGTGTGTGTGTGAGGGGGAGGTGCTGGGAATATGCCTTGAAGGCTTCAAATCTGTTTATCTTCACACTCCTGAGAGGCGATCGCTCTCCCATGACAGGGCAGTGCGCTGGAGGGAGCTGCACTGGCAGCAAGGAGATAAAACTACAGAGCACAGGCTGCTTGGGCCAAGTGGCCTCTCCCTGACCAGCAATTCCTTATGTCCCTGTGAGATGAAATGGGACAAGAGCAGCAGGAAGCCTCCTCCAATCCTTCTTTTTAATAGTTCCTTGGGATAAATTGTAGATAAGAGGAGAGACCGCATTGTGAACAACCTTAGAATGCAAAGACAAAGGAAAGGGCTGCAATCCTTCACAGAAAAAATAAATAGGTATCTGTAGCACAGTATATTCAGCATTATGTCCAACTGCTAGTCAGGCTCTGACTTGGCTTTTTTTTTTCATTTATTTTATTTCCAGTAATTGTTTCCTGATTGCAGACACGTAGAGGAAAGGAGGCAGAAATGATTTGCTTATTTCCTGTTGTAGCAGCAGAATGAAGGTAACTTATACAAGGATGAAAGGAGACCATATTTCATGCCTGTTGCTAAACAAATAGCTGCAGAACAGTGGGTTGTCATGATAAGTGAGAGAGACACTAACAAAAAGCTGCCTCTGTCTGGAAGGTTCGAGAGATTCCTTTGTAGATTCAAACAGAGAGAGCTGTAACCTAGGAGATATTTTCTTTCTGTTCAGTTATTCCTGGTCTGATAGTTATTGTATCAACTCTGTATTAACACTTTGATTTATGGAAGATAATATCAGAGTACAGTACTCTAGCTTTTCCAGGATTTTGTTTTCTTATTGGGGAAAGGCTTAAGAAAAAGGGACTGTACAGAACCAATTTAAAATACAGATACATTGCAAATGCAGTTTATGGGGCAGCTCTTCTCCACCTGCTGGCCGTTCCTGCTGCTTGCTGTGACTTTCCACATATGCATAAACCCATAATGAAGTTATTCCATGTGTTTCAGTGCACAGATTCCAGCTGCAGCTGACCATCTGCTGTCACTTTGGTCCCAAACCATCCGAGCACCAAGGGTTTATCTCCCAGGAGTGCTGTGCATTCCAGAGATCAGAAGAAATAAATAGTGCTCAGTATCTTGTGTGAGAGCCCAAGATGGCATGGCAGAGGTGTGCAGGCTGCCCTGGCCTGGGAAATGTTCATGATGGTTTGGCTGATGTGAGGCAGGGCAGCTGCTGTCCTGTGCTATTGCCATACTTCCATGTTGCAGCCCCTGGTGTTTTGCCATTCATTTTGCACTACAAAGAGACAGATTGGGGAGACAATTTAGAAGAAAACAAGCTCTATTCGTTGTTCAGAGGAGATCACTGCAGGCAGAAGAGCGTCAGCTGTGTATGAAGAGAGAGCATGGAGCTGTGGTAAACCCAAAACCCTAAGAGCTCTATTCTGTGTTTTAGGGGAAGAGTGCACCTGTGATCAGGTGTGCCTTCACGTGGTTACTCTCTGTAGCTGTGGCTGCATGGTTTCCTAAAAGTAGCAAGAATATCTGATGGCTTGCTCTAGGAAGCAGCAGAGTCACTGACCAAAAATACTTGAGTATTTTTACACCTTTCAGCAACAACACATGGACAGGGAAGAGCAAGGAAACATGCTTTGCCAGATCTGTGAGGTTTCTTTTGAAACTGCCCGTGTTTACCTTCATCAGCAGGGAAGGAGGTTGGGGTGTCCTCTTTATCCTGCTGAAATTTGTGGCAGGGTCCCTCTTCGTTCTGGTGCTATGAGCCTTCAGGGGTGGGGGTAAAGATCTGGGGGCTGCCTCTGGTGCACTGTGAAACAACACAGCCAAGGCACAGCCACTGATGTGGGGCAGTGAAGCAGTATTGTGGGAGATAACTAGAAGACAATTTTTTTTTAAATGCTAGTGTGGCAAATAATAGTATTCCTTCCAGTTTGGTGTTTGTTGGTTTATAACCAAATGAGATCTGTGTTAAAATCCCTTTGTCAGGGAGGTGTGCTTTTCCCTTACAGGAAGGCTCCCTGGAGAGAAAGTTCATTAGCATCCCAAGGGCTCTGCCCAATGTGTATTTGCCCATCTGCTTGTGGAAGGAGTGAATGAGAAGGCAACAGAGATGGTAACTGTACACAGTTTAAAACCGAAGCAAGCATCCACTAAGTGACCCAAGTATGTTGAAAGTAAACATTTATATGGTGGGTCTTAATAGAGTTAGCTTAGCAAATTGTAAATCTGTGGATACAGTTGTGATTAGGTCAGGAGTTTGGCATGAGAAACAAGTGTCTAAACGTGCCTACAGTGACACCAGATCAAAAACACTTGGAGCAAGAACTGTAAAGAAAAAAGGGGCTTCCCTAAGAAGAAGAGTTAATGACACCCTGCCGGGAGTGCAGTGATGTGGCAGCCTGTTAGGTAGATGGGTTTTGAGGACTATGGCTGAAGGCAAAGCTGAGCTGCTGCAAATTGCCCTCATTTCCCTGCAGTTAACAGGACTCCAGCAACTACCACTATTCTCAGCTTGCCCTGAAAAATTGCTGCAGTCTCACTACCACTGCAGCTGTGCTAAGCTACCCGTGGTGGTTATACTCCCTCCTCTGCCCTGCATGCCTGTAGCTTTCCTCCTGGCAGCAGAGATACCCAGCAGCTCCTGCGGTGCATGCAGAGCTGGCACTGGGACCTGGCACTGGTAGCAGGGAAGGGTCGAGCCTTTGGGACTGAGAGCAGTGGGGGCACCAGGATGGTGATTTCATCTTGTCTTGAGAACAGATTTGGGCTCCAGGACCCTGCTATGGCCTCTTACAAGCTGTAGCTAAATGAGGATAAGTGTAGTGATTACACATGTGGCAATAGGGACACTTAAACTGCTGTAAGCATCTCTTCCTATCTCTCCTGTTTCCCACCCAGGGGTGCTCACCCCCGTCCTTTTCTGTCCCATGATGTTATGGTGTTAGAGCAGAGCTGTGCAAAGCCAAACTGTGGAAATGGATTGTGTGGGCAAAGCCACTTTCTCACATCTTTGAGCTTGTTGGATCAGGTGGGACATGGCAGCATGTGAGCCCCCAGCTCAGGCAGTTTGTGGCTGTGCCAAATGCCTCCCACGATGCTGTGACAGCCTTTCCCAGACCACAGGAACGAGAGAGCTAACCTGATGCTATTCTTTTTCTCAGGTTGAGCTGAAATGCTCAATGCAAAACTGACTTCAGATTGGACTGAATTTATGGTTTAAGATGAAGGAAATGTAAAGTGTCTAACACTAGAAAAATCTTTCCTTTTCCTGAGGCTGCTATATTCCATACCAGAGAAGAGTCCTGCCTATTAGTTTCCTTTCAAGAGAAGCTGGTAACGCTTCAAAGTGTATCAACACCAGAGTGGTGAGACTTCATTCACTTTTGTGAATTCCCTCTCTCTCCTTGATGGTTCATAGTGGGACCAAAATTCTGAATTTTATGGCCTCAACCCAGTTTAGCAGCCCTGGATGGACTGACAGCTGCCCTCACACACATGAAGAAGTGCAGTGGTGCAAAGCTCTGAGCTAGATCTGTTCCTTGTCAATCTGATTTTTAAAATCTTTCTTTTCAGGAAACATAAAAATTGGGCTTGCCAGAGCTGAGGCTGAGCATGAAATGCAGCATAAGGTAAATCAGGTTATTTACAGGCAAGAACCTGGACAACATGCTGTTATTCCAGCTGTTGGTAGCACTTCAAAGAGAGCCCTGACTACTGACTTGGGGTTTAACTCATTGAGGAGCTGGCTGATGAAGTATTACAAATTATTATTTATTTGAAAGATGTGTGCAACTTGTTTGCAGATACCAAAATCTAAGAGAAAGCATAGAAGTGGGTTTATATGAGTATGAAAAGAGCCACAAAATCTGGGGGAGATTGCATAGTTCCCTCATACACCAAAAACACAGATCGAGTCAGGAAAATGTGTTGGTGACAGAAGAAAAATTACTGCCCTGCAGCAAAGTAGGCAGCTTTGTTTATGTGGGCTGGCAATACCTTGTACTCATCCTGGACTGCCATTCTGGGTTTCTCAAGATAATGCTTCAGTGAGATGGTTAGCCACGTAGATAACTGTGTTTATTGGCTCCATATTTACCAATATGGTGTACTTGACAAAGTTATGGGCAGTGCCTTTAAACTGTGGTTCAATGGGTTTATCATTTGAAGTATTAATTTAGATATATTATCTCAAGTCTGCACTGTCTCTAATCCAATTAATTACTGGAAAATGTTATAAAATAATGACATCTGAAAAATTAAGGAGGGTTATACTCATCCAGTTATAGGGCTGCTTAATTCTTGTCAGTAATTTATTATTTGTGTTGTTCAACAGTAATGTGGAAATGGAAATATTTGTGTTAGCAGCTGCCTAAACTCGGGTACAAGGAGTGCTCCAGTGGGAAGGACTTTTCTTTGTGAAGCCGTTTAAGATAAATACTGCATTTGATCCTCGGAGTCAAAACCTCCTGCTGACACTGTGTAGTCCAGGGAGATGGTACAGCAGTTTCCCTGCCACAGCAGAATACAGCAGTGAGCACAGACAACACAGATAATGGAAATCAGCCCACAAGGAGGACTACTACTCACTTGCTTTCTGATGGCTTTTTTTGTTCCTTATTCCACTAGGACAAACTCCTTCAAAAAGGACTGGTGAATGGGGGTAAGGAGGTGTCCCTTCTGAGACAGATGGGCCAGTGTCCAGCACTGGACAGTAAAGCCAGCACAAGCTGCCCGCTCTTGCCTGGGGGAAGAGGCACCCTGCTGCACAGAGTTTGGGCTACAGGAAAATAATGTTGCATCTGACCAGGCAGAGTTTCAACCTCTCTATCAATTGACCAAAGCACAGGGCATAGAAGTGTTACTGGGTATTGCATTCTCTGTTGGTGTGTTTTTCTTCTAGATGTGCCAAAGTCATGAAGGAAATATCAGGTTCGAGTCATCCTTGATGTGTGAAGCCAGAGTTTAGCTGGAGAGAGTACAATACCAGCATGAACTGCAGATGGAAGTCGTGAGTTTGCCACAAGAAACTGTGAATGTTTAATAATTAATATTAAAAATAATATAAATAATTTTTGAGATAGTTTTTGTCATAGTTCACACTTTTTTGACTGGATAAATTAAAACACTGAGGAAAATAAAAAAATATTTGGTCAAAAGGATCCCGTTGCAGGATTTACTTCTATTTGGACACGAAAGCTGTGCGTGTGCTAAGTGACTGTTAAATTGCCTTGGGTGCTTTTTGGTAACTGATTTGCATGTAAAGCAAATCTTTCCTAATTGCCTTTCCTGAAAGCTGGTGCTAAGATCAGATCTAGCTGAACGCTCCTCCTCGTGTGTTTTTGGCAAGTAAGGAAGGTGATACAGGTCAAACTACGACTCATGTCATGTTTAAATAGCTTTGGTTTTCTCCAGAAGGCTTTTAGAGGAGTCGGTGACTGAGGCTGTAGCCAGTCCCGGTGATGATGCAGCAGAAGGGACCAAGTTTGGCTGCCGGCTCCCGGCTCTGTGAGCTTTGCAGTGCTGGCAGGAACAAAAAGCAGTAAAAACTTGCCTGTCACTGAAGTCAGCAGCTCTCACAATGAACGCAAACAAGGGGCAAATCTGCTGAGCAAGAAGATGCCTTCCTACATGGTAACTTTAGAAACCGAACAGACAAACAAGAGCTTAGAAATTATTGGCTGCACCCATGGAATAAACTCGGGGGTGGAAATGAAAGCTTAAATGATAGTGGCAGCATTTAATTTGATGATATTTCCAATTCAAATTGTCCACAGGGTGGTGATAGCATGGCTCTCAGGCTACTTGCAGTTTAGATTCCATTTTGGACTGGTATAGATGGTTATGTACATATTGGCTGCTTTCTGGAAGACAAGTAAAGGGCAGCTCATCCTTGGCAGCAGAGCACTGCTCCCCACGGCCACCTGGATGTGGTTTTATCGGTGCTGTATGAAGGGGTCAGTGAGAACCACTGACAAAAACGGCACTCCCTGGCTGATCAGTTCCCATCCTTGCATTCCAAACTTGGTCTGCATGCCTGAGACAGCCAGTTTCACCAGGGCACGGGGGGTTCTGCCAAACCTGGAAATCGCTGCTCCAGGCACTGCAGGGGCTGCCGCATGGGGCTCAGGCTGAGCACCTCCACGGGTTGGATGCCCACCGACAGCTTTGGCACAGACCGCTGGTAAAGACGGGTCTGGAGGAGTAAGTGCACGTTTGGCAGATGTTTGCCATGGCATGGGGAGAGCGCTGCGGTCTGTGCTGCCCACGAGCACCCCAGGCCTCGGGTGAAGGCATGGCCCCCAGCCCCTGCCCGCCAAAAACGGGACCCGGCGGAGCCCCCTGAACCCTCGACGACCCCGGCGCTGTCCGAGACGCCGCCGTCCGGTATAGGTGGCATCTCAGGGGCGGGGGTCGGGCCTGGCCCCCCGGCTGTGACTGGCCGGTATGGCGCCGGAGCCCTTCGCCCCTCGTGTGCAGGGCCCGAGTCCTGCAGCCGCCCCCCCNCACGGAGCTCCCCTCAGGGCCCGCCTGTCCCCGCGCCCGCCCCTCACAGCCCGCACGCCCCGGCTCGCGGGGGGCGCGTGGCTGCCTAACGGCCGCTCGCAGGCCAGGGGCTCTCGCTAAGGATTCCTTGTAAAATTAGCCTTTAACGACTCGCCCCGCTCCGGCTCCTTTGGCAGGCTCGTAAAATTATCGGGCGGTTCGGGCGCCCCCTCTCCCCTGGGCTGTGCTGCCCCGGCCGCACCTGTGTGGCAGCGCCCGGCGGGGTGAGCGGTGCTGTGCCGGGGCTTCAGGTCCTGGTTCTCGAGCTCCTTCACATAACGCGTTTGGAAACAAGTGTGCTAAGTAACTTGCACGTCTGTACTTACAGGCAAAATCTTTTGTTTCCCTCTATTAGGACTGTGGTGCTTTAGTGAACTCTTTTTTGTGAAGGAGCCTCAGGACGTTACTGTCTCAAGGAAGGATCCGGTGGTTTTAGACTGCCAGGCCCGTGGTGAAGCTCCAATAACTATTACGTGGCTGAAAAACGGAGGAAAAGTACCTGAAAATGAACGGATCTACACTTTATCTAATGGCTCGTTATATATCAGTGAGGTGGAAGGAAAGAAAGGAGAGCTGTCTGATGAAGGATTTTACCAGTGTTTAGCTCTGAACAAATACGGGGCCATTCTCAGTCAAAAAAGCCACCTCACACTAGCAAGTAAGTTCCAGCACTTGTTTGTTAACCTGCTACTGAGTTTGTGACAATTCCCTGAACAGCACACAAAAATCCGTTTTGGTTGTGTACCTGAAAAGACAAATTATAAAAGTTAAGAGCAAGTCAGTTCTGCAGAAGATTTGTTTCTTTTTAAATGTGTGAAAATTATGAGGAAAACTTGCACTGTCCCCTTTTCAAGTCCCTTCCTCATGTGGCAGGAGCTGAGATGTCTTGGCCAGTGGTGCCTTGTTTGGTTGCCTTGTGCAAGTTGCTGGTCTGCAGAGCAGGTAGTCATGCAGAGCCTTGCAAGCAACCTGCTACAGAAGTTCTGGGTCTTGTTTCTCAACTGCTGTTCAGGTAACCTTGCAAGAGTTACTTTTTAAATCAGGTTTGAAGATATTATTCCCTGTTCAATATCTTGATGGTGTGTTGCATCATCTTGGGGCAGGGCAGAATGATGATAGAGATGGCTGTCCTTGGGAGGGAAATGGTTTTCTGAGCAACCATGAGGGTTAAATTACCAAGCCCTTGCTTTTCTGACACGTGTGTTCAGCAAAGCAGATGCAGCTGCTGTCTCTTTTGGAATTGGTTCAGGGTCCTCTGAAACTGAGGCCTGCTACATGGTTGTTCTGCTAGAAGTGAAAGACGTTTCTAGGGTGACACCCTGCTATGGGATGAATGGTGAAGGAAGCAGTTGTGTGTAAGTGCCTTTATGGCTTTAACAGCCTGATCCTGGTTGTGTGTTGTACTCCATATTCCTTGCATCTTTAAACAGATTGAACAAGAGATGTGTATTAGGAAACAAATGCAATGTCCTTTTCCCTGCTAGTGCAGTTCTTTGCCAGTAAGTGGCTTCTACACCTTTTTCTTTCCTTCCAGAAGAACATGGAGTCATTTCAAAGAAAGTTTAACACATAGACTACACAGTTAATGTGGACTTTTCATGTTCTTTCTGTAACAGGACTTAACTAGTGAACTTAATCTAACAGGAAAAAGCTTCCTTTGACTTCTTCAATGCTGTTCATGGTAGCAAGATACAGAAAACTCTGGTGCTGATACCTCTATAGAAGCTTGATGTTAGTTCTAAATTGCAAGTTTTACCAAATTCAGTCTGGAACTATTTGGTACAATACCTTACATTAAAAAAACATCTGAATGTTAAAATTTATTAGTTTTTTTTCTGTTTGCTTCCAAATTGATTATAAAAACTATCCATAAGATACCCCAGGAAGGTGTGAAATACCTTGTTCAGCGAGCCAGTGTTGGGCAATTGAAAACCAGCCTGGAAGCAGGTGGCTTCAAGTAAACACTGAGTTTTTCATGTGCTGCAAGGAGCTGATATGTGAACTCTCAACTTCAAAACCTGTCTACTTCTTACTTTGTATTGTGGCATCTTACTCACAAACAGGATTAATCGACCAAGCAGGTTTTTAATACTTTTTATAAGATGATGGAAAGTGAAGTATTAATATTGTTGACATTTAAATTCACATAATCAGGTTTTGGAGTATCAGCAGTCGTTGTTATTAAGAAGTATAAAGCAAAGCAGTGGCTGATGGATTCTATGTGTAGTACTGTGGAAAATTCAGGGCCATCTGAGATGTAACAGGAGGGAGATGTAACTGAGATGTACAGAGTGCTGTAGTAGTATAGCATAGCAATCCATACTTGTAATATCTGGTTTTATTCAGGTGGTATTGAATTTTTATAAATGTTTGTTTCTTGCATGCACGTTATTTCACCATAAATAAATTTTGTTGGTTTTTTGGATAATGAAAGATTTTCACCGAGGAAGAGTTGTGAACCAGTATATTGCATTCTGTGTAGTGAGACTCTTGTTTTGCAGCCTCTTTTTTTCTTTCTCTTCCCTGACATGTAAGACTGTGACAAAAGGTTTCTTTTTCTTCTTTGAATACTTGAAAGGTTTCCTATTGCTGTTGGAGAAAACTGGAAGAGATAGTGGGCCCATAATAATCACAGTAGGTGTTGTTGACTTAGTGATTAAGTGGTTAACTAGTGACCAAACATGTGGTCATCCTATGATGCGGTCTCCACTTTTTAGTCATATTCCAATCTGACCAGTTTCAGAATGTCATCTTTACAGGAAAGCTGTGAAATAAGGCAGTAATTTGTAATATATTTTGAAGCCCAGAAAATGTGCAAAATTACTTTTACATCCTGTTTTTAGTGTTTCTACTTTCTATCGTGAGTTGATAGAACTTTGCAGATGTTTTAAGTGAAATAAAATAAAGTCTTGGGGAGGATTTTGTAGGCTTATAATTTTTGTTTAGAAGCAGTAGTCGATTGCAAATTACCTTGTGGTCAGGCTACAGAAGGAACTATACATATTAAACAGGTGGAGATCAGGCATTAAATGGGCATTCTTTCTTTGGGGAAAAAAAAAAAAAAAAAGCAAATGCTTTCTTCAGTCTCTGGTAGCAGCAGGGTGTGAGGATGTTCTTTTACTTTGCCTGGTCAGAGCTTTTGCCAGTAAGCTTATCTTTTGCCTCAGAATTGTAATGTTTAGTGTTGCATTTGGAAATCAAAAAACTTTAATCTGTTCAGGAGTTTAAGATTTGAACACACAAGGAGATCAGGTCTTGGTTTCTAAAGTTAGGAACTGGAAGCTGAAGGTTGCACTCTTGGCAAGAATTCCATTATTCATGTGCAAATTAAGAATTCACAGGGTTAAAAGGTTAGAAACTGGCCAGGATGAGGTTTACCCTTGTGATAAAGAGCAGATGACCCTCATTCATTGGCCAAAGCTTTCATGTAGCTCCTCTGCAAAGTTAGTGATTGCCACGAATTGTTCTTGAGGAATGCAGAAATTCAAATGTGAGCAGGCCTTTCCTTAAGTGTCACTATGGAGCCTTATCTCCCGAGCACATCAGAGTAGGTCTGCAGGGACAGGGTTCCTCCCCAGAGGCCCCAAGGCTCTGCTTTCCTGTTGTTCATCCATGCACAAAAGAATTTGACTAATTTAGGGCGTTTTTTTAGGTGAGATCTCCCTAGTTTTTTACAGGAAATGGTGGGGCTGAGGTATTGCTTATATGAAAATTATTATTAGTTTCAATACTTGCTTATAGTCACTTCCAAAGCAAGGTAATTGATGTGCAGGGGAGAGAGGAGGGAGGTTCTTTGTGGAGCAACATGCAGAGATAAAATGTGAAGAGTATGACTTACTCAAAAGTCAACTTACTGCTGCCACTGCTATGAAGAACGGTCTCTTAGAATATGGAAGGGATGTAGACTGTGGAGAAAGTCTAAGTACTTTTGGTACAACTTTGAATCAGCCAAAAATAAACAAGCTGAGATTTTTTTTTGTATCTTGTATTTTTAAATTACAACTGTTTTACCACAGTTTAAACTGTTTAACCACTGTCTGAAAATAAAGCAAGCCTTCAAATAAGATAGTGTTATGAAAAAATGGAGAAGGTGTATCATGTTCTGATGCTAGTAACATGGGTTTGGGGCAGTGATTGGACAGGATGCTCAATGTTTATTTCCTTTTCATGAAAAGTGGAAATTGAAGTCTTAAGATGGTTGGGTGGGACATAACAGCTGGGTGTGAGTGTTCCTAGGTAACCCTTTCTCCTCTTGTAACTTGGCTGAATTTATTTTCATGTTTGTGAATTACAGGAAACGTAAATCAAGTTCTTGTGTATGGGTTTCTACATATCAGAAGAGTGAAAGGTTATGCAAGCAGAAGGTTTCTTAAACCATGCTCCTGGGGGGGAAACTGTGTGCAGGCTCTGCAGTTTGTGAAATTCTGGGCCTTTTAGACATTATACTTTGTGGAGAATTTGTAATACTGCTCCCTTGCTGTGGCAGTGATGTGATTTCTGGTCCCACTGTTGTGCCAACAGTTGGCAATATTTATGTTTTAATATTCTAATAAGTTATTCTGCTCTGCTTTCATATATTTGTACTTAAGAGTACATCCAGCTGGCCCTTATTCTGTACTGTGACAAATGTGTTTTCTTGGCAGCTCCAACTGTTTGTTCCCACTTCACATTGTGTGGGCACAGCAGCATGTGTGGCTAAGTGAACAGGGAACAAATCTCGCTTAAAATAATAGAATTAAAACAAAAGAAGGTGTTTAACACAAATTAGTTTCCTGATGCTGTTTGTCCTGGAGCCACACACAATGATTGCACTGGTGTACCTGAGTGGAATGATGTGGAGGTGAGAAGGCTTAGTGAGCTCAGAGGAAGGCTACTGATATTTAGGCTGTCACAAAAATAAGTGTTGATCAAAATATGGCGTTATGGAACATGTGTGTAAGCAAAAAATTTGCTTTTCTGCTACTGATTTTTTAAAAAATTAAATTCAGTGTCTTGCCTTAAATGGAGGGATTTGTAGCTGTGGTACAGCAATGTAGTTTTCATTTTGTATGGATTCTGTCATTTCAGGTATATTCCTGTATATATACATGTATTTTCCGTGTATATAGAGCTCAAAGGTATGTTTAATTATTTTAAATAGTAGTGGAGAGAGGAACAAATTTTGAAATGGCAGACTGGGATTATGGGGCAGATGTGGTTCTTGGTTGAGGTGAAAGTGAAATGGCTGTTGTGGACAAAGGTCTTGTATCAAAAGACATAGCAAAGTCTCAATGCTGTAGAACTGGTATGGTTACAGACAGCCTGAAGACTGGTATTTTACAAGTGCTGCCCTGTTGCTATTGCTTTGATTAGTTGATTTGAATGTTCTGAGAGACCCATTCCTATGCTGAGAGTGCCCAGGCTGATCCTTAGTGCATTTAAATTCAAGTACTTAAGGCAGGGGGGGAACGATTAATGTCTCAGTTGGAAGTTTCAGTTGGTAATGGTGAAGAAGAGCCATAAGATTTTTGCTCTTTAACTAAAACACACTGAAGAAAAATGAAAATTTGCGGGTACTTACTAACTTGCAGAATTTTCCTCTAGAACTCCCACAGTCATCTGTTGACCTGAGTTCCTATAACACTTTTACAGAAGAAACTGTAACATCCGTTTAAAACACAACAAGTTACTTTTTTGATACTTTTTTGGCACTAGGGCATTCTATGTATTTTTGGAAATGACTGGCCTACACTTACAAAAACTCTTCCACAGACTAAACAATGGGCTTCTTTACTATGACCAAGACAAAAAGTGTATGAAACTTCACTTGGTGCTCATAAACAGTTTTTGTTTCTGCTACCATGTCAGTAGAGAGTGAGCTTTTTATGGGTTTCCTCAACACCTCGGTTTCAAATTTGTGTCAAGCATAATGCCAAATTACCACATTTTATGCCCTTGCTTTTCTCCCTATGTAGTAAGGCCAAAGCTGTTAAGGTTTTTACTAGTTTTTATCACTGTAACTTTATAACATATAAAGTTTTGACCAGCTTCTTTTTTAAGGGAATGCTCAGACTTATCGGCAATGTACTTTGTAACTACTGAAACCTTCACCTGCAGGGGACATGTTGAAGAAAAACATGGTAACATACTAGGAGCTGTTCAGAGCTTTTGTTCAAAGATGCTCAGTTCTTACCTGGTGTTAAGTTCTGTGTGTGGTATGTGCACTCGACTATTGAGATTTCTTTTCTACTTGCAAAGCAGTGTATGGCAGCAAAGGATGCTGTTCTGTTCTTGCAGTGTGGTGCCCCCCTCCCTTCTCTTTCTTCCAGCTCCCTCTCCCCCTGCATTTCTTGGTGTAGAAATTGTTGAAAGGGCATTCAGTAAGGCCCCCTTTTGTCAGCCAGCTCTGATTATCCTAAAGAAAAGGATCTCACTCTGAGCAGTTGTTTGCTTAGAGACCTGTTGTCACGTCTTCACAATTTAACAGCTGTGGCTATTGATGGTGTGCAGAACAATTTAAGACAATGACAAAAGAGAAGAGGAAGAATTTAAAAGTTACTAAGCATTTTCCTACAAAAATATGGTAATTTCTATTATTGGGAAAATTTGTTCTTAGGTTTTAGTTCTTTTCCTCGGGACTGTGTTTTTCCACATCCTATCTCCAGAATCATAGACATAATAATTTATTTAGTTTTGCATTGTTTTTATTTTGTTTTGTTTCATCAATAGGCCCAGCTGTTAAATTGGGATTGATTACTTCCAGTCTTTATAACTGGTAATCATCACCTAAGTGAAAAAGTAATCAACAATGTCAAGTCTCCACATTTTGTTGAGTAAGTGTGGGTTGAATGGTCAACATTAGTTACTAGGGTCAACCTCTGTAGCATTTAAACAGCATTGTAAGCAGTATCTACATTTTACAGTTGATTGTCTTAGCAATTGAGTTAAAAGAGAAAAAAAGATAGAATTAGATTATCTGTGTTGGGAGTCAGAAATCCATCTGGCTGCCTTCCAAAACCTGTATGAATAGAGGAAACTTTTTTTTAAAAAAAATTTGTTTTAATGGATGAAATTGTTCCTTTTTAATAGATGGAGATAAAAAAGAGAGGGAGGAGGGAAATAGTAATGAAACTACCCAAGTGTGGAGGGTTTGTCTGTGACTCCATTAAATTATTGTAGTCTCCTCTGCTGTGTTGCTTTTTCTGTATGGAGAAGTTTTGGAGAGAGATTGCCTTCCTAATATACTAGAGGAAAATGTTAGTGAGCAGTACTAGACAGTTCACTGCTTGAACTTTGTTTCATAGCTCTTATCAGAATTACTCTTTAGTTTGAGTTGGTTTGGGGTTTTTTTGTTGTTGGTTTGTTTGTTTTTTCCCAGTAAGTCAGAATTTGATCTCCTTAGGTGAGTGGATGGGGTTTTTTTGCTTTTAACAACATGAGCATTCGTGACAGCAAAATAAACTATGTGGCATCTGGGTAATACAGTTGTTATGTCGAGGCCCTGTTCCAAAGTACTTGTTTCTTAACTGTCCATCTCTGTTTGGCTTCTGGTAGGAGTTTTTTGCACATCAGTGCATCTGCAGCACAGGGGAATGGGATCTAGGTATCACTCCCCCCTCCACACCCAGATGCATATAAGTCTGCAGTATGATCATGAAATTAACTTAGATTCTTATTGTCATAACCCTAAAATCACAATGTTCAATCTTTATATTTTATGGGATAAAGATTTCAGGGCTACCAAGTCTTTCTGTGCCACTGTTAGTCTAAACAGCTTTTAAAACTCCTGCTGTGGTAAGGGTACTCCCGTGTTTGGCTAAGGGGAAAACTGTAAGCTTTCACTAGTTAAGCTTGAGGAAGTTGTGTCTGCTTCTAGCCTGATCCCTTAATTGTAACAACTGTGATAGTATTCAGTGAGTAACTTTCCATGTACTGGGTGTCAGAGCAGTAGAATATTACATGAGAAATGAAATACTGAAAATAAACATTTTGTAGGAGACATAGGAATGCTGGTAACAAGCTTTATATCCAAAGCTGTTGTTGGAATTTAATCATTAATTTCAGGCAAGGGTTGCAATGTACCAAGGTACTACTTCACCATTTCTGGAAGAGTTACTGGACATTTAACTACTGATTTGGGAGAAGTCAGCAAGAAGTGCAGTTATTTAATCTTCTGTAACCATGGTAGTTGGTTTAATACTTCTATAAACTTATTTCTTTTTCTCACTGTAAGTAAATAGTAAGAATATACACTCCCGTAAATTATTTTGAAAATGATCTTACAAAGTTGTTTCTGCATGTAGGCAAAGTTTTGAGGAAAGGAATATGAAATATATGGAAATACACTGAGTGTAAAGTTCTAGTAAAATTGATAACAGACAATAAACTTTGCTATAAAACTAGAAAACAGGTAGAAACCTCATTAGAATTTCCTGCAGGGTATGAGATTCACAGGAGGTGATGCACTCTGAACCAGCTCCTTCTAGAAACCTGCCCATAATGTCTACTGTGTGCCACTCACTTTCTACATCTCTGTGGCTGTAAGTTTTTTTTTTTTTTTAATGAAAATAAAGAAATTCAACTTTAATATTTTCACTTGGCCTGTTTCTTCTGTCACTAAATCTGGCCATTGGCTCAAACTAATGAGTGTACAAGAAACATCCAGGTCATGCAGGCCGTATAATGTTACCTGTACAATGTAAACCAAGGAGACACTGGAAAACCGAAAATCCAAGAGCAAGGCTTCTCTTTGAATAAAATATGAAAAAAATACTATTAATCTGCAAATTTTGAAGTCCTGGCTTTAGATAGCTGAACTATTCTCTCACTGGCCACTTTTAAGGGACGTTGCTACAGGAGAAAATACAGCTCAGCCATCTGCTCAGCATTAAAAAAAACCAAAACAGCAGCTGATACTGCTACAAATATAAAAATTGATTAACACTTTTCCCTCTCAAGACCTTACAGTTACACTTTGACTTCTATTTTACCAGTTTTTTCAATGGTAGAATGCTACTGAGCAAGTTACATCCCCAGACTTTGTCAAGAACTGTTTCAAAGTGACGCCTGCCATAAGAGCCTTGGTAAAATTCTCCTGGACTGCAAGGAATAAGATTGTTGTTGTTTCTGAATTATGACAGAAATCTGTTATGCAAAGTATGAATTTAAATGCAGAGAGGATCTTTGACATCCTTTCCCGTTCATAGAATCCTAGGAAGGAAACTTCCTATGTGCTGGCTTCTTTTAATACATAGCTAGGGTGCAGTTAATCTAAGTCTCCATAGCTTTGTGTATCTTGTGTATAGTGATGCGAGAAAGTTGCAAACTACAGGGGGATTCTGGGAAGAGAAGCAATGCTGTATCTTCAGATTTGTTTTTTAGCATCTTCAGATAGTAATTCTGTTCATATTGATTGATTACATTGTTCTCATTTCAGTGGATCAGAATTTCTTGTGCAAAACATTCATATCTGGTATAAATATTCATATCTTAATGGTATGATTGGCAAATTGACAGAATTATAAAAGTAGATTTATAAAAAGTAGATTAGAAAACTTTTTTTTTTTAGTTAATCAATGTAAATTTACCACATACGTACTAGCTTATTTTTGGACACCTTAATAGATACACAACTCATTTATAAAATCTTGCATTATACCAAGGATCTTTCTGAACCATTCACTCAGGAGAGTTTTGAATTTTTTTTTTCTTCTTAGAGACATTTTAGATTAAAACCAAAACAACATAAAATAGGATTAGAAAAATAACTTGCTGTTCTATATTTCCTCAGCCTTTGCAGCATGTGTGTCTCGTGGGGAATAGCAATGGTCAGCCTTCTCCCACTACAATCATGGAAGTCATCCATCAGCCTGTTTACTAACTGGGATTGTCAGTTCTTTTGAGCTGTATTGGGAGGCACTCACTTCCTGTACACCTTGAAATGGAGAGGAAAAAGTATCAAATAGAAAAGCATTTCATTTATTTTCTGATCTGTTCTAATACTCAACTTCTTCCATGTTATCACTCTTCCTCATGTCAGGTGCAGTCTTGTATTCCTACCATGTGGTCACTTGGTTTTGGTTTGTTGTTTTTTTTTTTTCTTTTTTATAAATGGTCACATATATGCTATATAATTGTTTTGGATTTGCAAAAATGCTTCTGGTGACAACCCCTTTCTTACTCCTGTCTGATGAATGGAAAGAGGTACTGTTTTCTAGTGGAGCTTATTTTCACAGCTGTGGCAAAGGAGGGAAATGTCATAAGATACTCTGAGATCAGTGTTGACCCCAGGTTTAGATGAGGTAAAAATGATTCAACAGAAGTGTACTGCCTTGTGGCAGTGGTCTGGCTGTCATTTCAAAATCAGATACTGCTTATGGTTAAGAAAAAAGCTGTTTTGATAGCCATGACAGTGTGTGATAAAACTGGTTCAGTGTTAGACAATATTGTTTGTTTGTTTGTTTTACAACTTGTTACAACTTGAAGTTAACAAACAAGCCATTATCTCTTCAAAGAAACTTCAAAAATAATCTTAAGGTCATTGAACATGCAGAAGAGTTTTAAATAATTTTTTGCTTTTACAATCTTTTACATATAAATAATGGTTTAATTAATTAGCAAATCAACTAGTGTAAATTGTTAAATTACCATTTCACTGTGCACATCAAGATCTCTAGTAAACCTCTAATAACTGTAACATGTGCCTGAGGCAGAGCTGTATTATGTATGTTCTTTGTAATGAGAATTCATTGACTTTATGAAGCCATTGACAGATATTTATCATTTTGTTCATTAAACTTGTCTGTGACATCTGGCAAATTGATGTTAACTGGAAATATTCCCTGGGAGTTCTGGCACGAGTCTCTTATTTTGCCTAGAGAAGAGACAAACTTTGTACATAGCATGTCCCAAGTCACAAGGGTGAAACTGCCTTTCCTCAGTCCCTTCCCAAAAGTCTAAGTGAGCATGTGACTAGCTCTTTTTTTACCTTGCTTGTAATGCTTATTTATGCAAACAACCCTGTGGCCCATAGTTTGTGAGCAGATTTATCATTGATCTTCAATATAGGTTGAAAGTGGATACTGCTATATTAGTTCAGTCAGTCTGTGCCAGCAAGGCAGATCAATTTTATCACATGACCAAACTATTGTAAAAATGATCATAGTAAAAATCCACAGTGCTCTGTTCACAGTGGCTGATGGAACAAGTACATCTGAGTTTGTATTCAGATGCATTAGCCTGTGCTCTTAGAATTAGTATTTCTTTATTTAAGAAGTGGAGACATAATTGGTATGGTTTTTTGTTTTCTTTTTGTTTCTCATCAGTAGACTTTTTGTTTGTTTATTTCAGCTAGTACTTTTCTTTCTTTTTCCTTTTAAGGCTCTGAATTTTATTTCTAGTAATAATTACATTTCCTGGTGTTTGGAATTCTTAGATGTACTAAGCACTAGGAGGGGTAAGCACTGATATATCTTACAAGAGAGAAACTTTGAAATTCTTGGTTGCACTGGTGGGAGTTTTGTGACACTCCAAGCATATGCATTTACTACTTGTTTTTAACAATCATCTTTACCTGATGTTGCTTATTGCTGATTTTCATAAAACATATGGTACATAACCAAATGCTTTGTTGAAAGTCTTTTTAATATACATTGTAGAACAATTCTTCTTTTGGTCTTTTAAAACTACTATGTTTGGAATGATGAAAAATATCTAATTTCTTCTGCTTTTGAGCACCCAGTGTGGAAAAAAAATATGCACTTTTAACACCTGCTTCTGTTTGGTTCCTGTGGATAGCTAGCTCTAATAATCATAGAGGTTGTTAATAGGATATTTTCCCACCTGCTTATGTTTCTGTTGTGGTACCCGAGTCCAACTATATCATATTTTTCAAGCAGGAATGAATGTACTAGCAAATTGTGGCACAACTGACAAATACTTATTAGTGGGTCAAAGACAATGTTCAGGTTGTGAAACTCTTCAAAAAATCGAATATCCAAAAATCCATTACATAGAATTTTTGTCTTTCGAGAGGAATAGTAGAGCAGTTGGCTCTTTAAAATATATTGTGTCTCACTACATAATAGTTCACTGGATTAAATGAATTTATTGATTTCTGCTTCTTTACTGACACACATTTATGAGCAGTTTCTTTGGCACCACGGCCATATGTCAAAGGTCATAACTTTCCTTCACTGTGGAATAATAAAAGGTCTTAGATGGTGAATCTCTGAAATCCACAAAGTGCTTTATTCCCCCCTCCCTTCTAATATAATTACTGGTTTTGCATTTATTTATTTAAGATAAACAATAATAAAAATATTCACACTAAAAAACCACCTTATACTATCTGTCATAAAATAACTAGAGGAAACTATTTCTCTGTACGAAAGACAACATACCTAATTTGCTAATAAGTATTATGAGATACATGGTAGTATGATAGGCTCTTTAATGGTCAGAGATTTTATTGAAAATGGTCAATTAAAAGAATATAAAAAACATTTTTCACAAAACATTTTATTACACTTCACTTTAGAAACAGTATTTCTTTCCATTTAGAGCTGTGTCAAAGGTATGTTACACTGTGTGTACCAGTGGTGAAATTGGAAGTACATCCTACTGAGAGAATGAAGAACATTCCAAATCTGTGCTTTGTGTTTAGACAAATGTTAATAATGTTGACATTTTCCTAAATGACATAATTACTAGTAGCCTGTGGGATTTTTGGTGTGTACTGGATATGAAATGACATATGATGACATCAACATAAAGGTACTGAAGAAGAAACTGTACTGGAATTTAAAGAAGTTTAATTCATCCATTAATTTGCAAAAAGAAAAACCAGTCATACTTTAAAAAACAAGTGGCTGAAGTTAGTTCTGAAGTGTTGGAAATTAAGAACAGGATGAATATAATGCAGTTAATGCCATATCTCCTGCGTAGTCTGTGGTGCTCATATCTTTGGTAGCCTGGCAAAAAAAAAACCTAGAACTTTTTTTTTTTTTTTTGATTAATAGTTATCTAACTAACGTGGTTAGTGGTAATGAATTGAACAGGCTTTCTGTGCTAGAGCTGTCTGGAGACAAGTAGACAAGAGTAGTGGGGATTTGGGATCATCTAGAAGAGTTTGTCTTCACTTTTTAGCAGCTACTAACTGGTAGATTAGCTCTGTCCATCTCAACAAACAACAGTGTGAAGGTGTTATTTTGATTTAAAACTGAAGTTTTGTGCTAGGTAAGGGGATGGGTTTGAATTGTTCTCAGGCCTCACTATAGTCCTGCTGGCAGGGCTGTTTCTGAAAGAGTAGCGGAGCCTGAAGTTGTATGAATGGGAAAAATAACTTCATGATTTTCTGAGAAGACAGAAAAAGTCTTTTCATCACCTACCCTAAGAAAGAGAATTTGCAGCCAAACTTTATTTTTACAGGCTAGAGATGGAGCCTGTTGATGTTTTTAGTCACGATGCTTGCAAAAACTGCCCAAGTGGTTTCCTTTTCTTCTGCTCTGTGTTTTGTGCAAATGATGGTCTTGTTCTGAAGGGGCTGGTGACACTCTGCTGTTAAATTTACCAAATGTTTATATTGCAGGACTGTAGCTCTTAAGCTTCTGACATGTTAACCTTTTGGATAGAAGCATCCATGTTAGCATCCATGTCTTTGCTTCTATTTTCTATCTTTATTTTTAAATACAGTTTACTTCTGCAGAACTGTTCATCTTGGTACCTAGAACAAATCTTAAGATGAAACTGCTTTTTCTCTATTTTATTTTTTACTAGCATAGCATGGGAATGTCTAGTTGAGGAATTTGCTGGGGAAGTGGTCTTTCTGTCTGCTAGAAGCATTTGCTGTTGCTATGAATACACTTGCAAATTTGCTTGTTCTGTAAGTTTTGAGGAAAACTCAAACTTTTTGAGCACATGTTCAGCACAGACTTACTCAGCTTGACTGACTAGAGACATTCAAGATGCTGTTTGCGCTGAGGATGCTGCTTGTGAACACTGAGCTGGGCTTTCCCTCTAAGCAGTCCCAGGCAGCTGTGGACTTGCCTTTTTTTCCTGTTCTGAATTAGTGAGGAGCTAAAGTGTGATCTAACACTGCCTGGAGAAACCAGCTGGCATGGAAAGCTGAAGTGAGTGAAAACAATGCTCTAATTACCTGGAGAGGAAGTGGGTGAGGTGGAGGTGTGAGGGGTCTCATGTGTCTAGAGGTCAGGAAGGGGAAGAAAACACATTGGTGGGAAGTAGCTTCGTACTAAGGAAAAGCTTGTGGAATGAGACCTGGAGCTGGCTTGGTTTGGAGATAGCCATGGGCATAAGCTGGGAGAGGGACAGGACTGAGGGTCTGACAAAGACTGACTCAAGAATGTGTGCCCGTCAGAACAGCTTATCTCTTTCAGGAGATGAAATGTGGACCCAGGAGTCCTGCATTTCCCTTGGGAACTTAGGACAGATAAAGAATAACCTTCCATTTGGAAGCTTTGGAGGATTTAAATTGCATCACCGCTTCAGCAAGAAGCTTCTCCTATATGTGGCATAAGTCAGCAAGGTCCTACTTTTCATGGGAAGTCTGTGATTTCATGTTTCTTATGGTCTTGTTGTTTGATACAAGGTCTGATTAATTGGAGCTGTGGTGATAACACATGGAGTGCCATGAGGGGTCAGTGTCTTGTCTTGGACACCTAAATTTATTGAGTATTTTGGGCCACCATCCAACTGCTTGTCCCAACAGTAAAATTAAAATAATTATTTTATAGAATGTCATCTTGAGGCACTGTGAGAGTAGATGCATTTACATTTGTTAAGAGCTGTAGTGCAAAGCCCTGCAGAAAAGGCCACAGGGAAGTTAATAACTCTGTCTTCAGTGCACTGCTTAATAGAGTGTAATAAATAAGACATGAGGCCACACACTGAACAGAGAAAACAAAATATTGAATAGATGCTCATTATGTGAGCAACCATTCATTTGGTGCTGTGAATAGTGAGGGAAGTGTGATTGTGCAGTTGGATTGTTTCCTAAAGCATGTGTATAAACAGAGTAAATCAGTTACATAAGCAACTTAATTTCTCCAGTTTCCTAACATCTGAGAATTTGCATTTGGAAATTTTTTTTGTCTTTTGTGTGTGTGTATAAACACACGTACAAGGTAGATATTCTGAATGCTGTGTTAGTGGGGAAGTTTAGGGGTTAGCTTCATTTATATAGTGATGTATCTCATTTCACAAGAAGTGAAATAAATATGCCTGAAAGTATTAGAGTTTTATATATAGGCAAGGTGTCAGGAAAAAAAGACTTAGAGAACACTGTAACAGCTTCTGAGATGAGTTTAAAAAGTCCATCAGAACTTTTTTATTCAACCAAAAAATGGGATAGTTTCTAAGCATGTATTTAGCAATAACTTTCACTTAATAATAATAACAATAATAATCCTCATATATATATATATTTATATAAAAGTTTACTGACCAGTGATGATACTGTAGGGGTCCACAGCAGCATTTATAAACCTGTTGCTAGTATTCTATCAGAGTGTAAGCTGACTCAGGAAACCATTTAAACACAATGTTAAGAAAACCCACATTCAATTTATACATTTCACAACAGCTTGTGTGTGGACAGAGCTTAGGTAAGTGCTCGACTGTACACTGGGTTTTACCAGAGCAAACTTCACTCTCTCTGACCTGAATGAGGGGAAAATTGGTTTGTTGAGATTTTTGTGAGAAAAGCTTTGTTATGGTGCATGATATCAGGCAGGTGCCAGGGAGGACTGTGGGCTCCAGTGCTGCAGAGGAGTTGGCACCTATGGGTTTCACCTCCTTCTCTATCTGGTCTCTCTTTTCTCAAGAGTTTACTCTGGTATGTAGCCTAGAATACCACCTACTTGGTAGGCTCCAGATCTTGTCTTGAGGCATAGGGCAACTTTCTGGAAATACAGTCTAGCAGTCATGACTAGAGAAAAATCCCTGATAATCTTTTTTTTTTTTTTTTTTTTTTTTTTTTTTTTTTTTTTTTTTTTCCCCCGACACATAAATGTAAAGAACCTCAAAGGCAGTGAAGTGTTCAACACCTCACACCTTCAGTGCAGGGTAAGCACCTGGATCCTGGTTGGGGATCTGGCCCTTTGGGTCCTGGGACCTTCTTTCTCTGAGGATGCTTTTCACAGGCATGCTTAGAAGCTGGAATAGGAGGAAATGTAAAGTATTGTTGGTACTATTTTAATTGTTCCTTTCTTCACTATTTAGTTGCTGCCGTGTTCACCATTGTCCTGTGTTTGTCTAAATAATGGTTGCCTGGCCTTTCACAAACTTGTGAAGAGGAAAGATGGTGACCACCTGAAACAATATCTGTGGCAGAATAGCCTGAGAACTTTAAATAACCAAAAGGGACCGTTTCCAAGGCAGCTAAGTGACCTTTGGATCCCAGAAGCAGGCTATTCATAGAGGCAAAGCCTTTGTCCTGCTTTGACCAGTGGTCAGTGAACTCTGGCAGGCCCCTGGGCTCACCATCTTGGCCCTAGACTAGCAGCTGGTGATTGATTCATTTAACTGTCCAGATTCACATTCTTCTGTCAAGGACTTGTCAAGGAAGAAAATGGTTCTATGGAGGGCTATTCATTTTACTAAAAGGAAAGGGATGCATTATATGATTGAGTGGATTACTTTTGGGTCAGAAGAGTTCCTGCATTGCTCTGTTTTAATTCAGCCTTCAATCAAAGAGAGATTTAGTTTATCAGCACAGTGTGGTGCTCATGAAGAGGGACAGATCGTTTCAATTCCATCAGTGCAATAGGGCTATTTCGGGTATTTTGGTTTGTTTCCCTCCCCCCCCCTCCTTTCTGTGAATAAATCCATGGATTTTTTTTTTATTAGTTGATATGACAGAGAATTAAGAATATTAATTTCTAGTAATCTCACTCTTAGTTTTAGTGTGTATGATATATGGATATTAATGTTCCTACTACCTCTCATATATGGTGTTAAGCAATCCAGAAAAGCCTATTGTAAGTAAAAGACTTGTATGGTACCTCTCTTCAGATGTGGAGAAAACTGAGAAGAGATTAAGTTCTACAGGATCAAACTAATAAATCACTTCCCTACAGACAACACAGGCAGCTGTAAAGCTCAGGGTAGTACCTAGTGTTTTCTATCCAGTCCTCATTTTTGTGTGATAAACAAAAGTTTGTTGTACAAACCCAACATTTTCCAAATACTGAAGAGTGCTATCTCTTCATTTTTTTGCTGGTTAAGAATCCCTTTCTTTAAAACAAGAGGAAGGTGTTTCCAAGTTTTATGAAACTTGAATCATGTTTTCAATTATATAATTAATCTGTCCAACAACACACTAGGGACGGTGGGTTTCCTCTTTATCGTGTTGCCAGTCTTCTGTCCACCTTCTCTCCAGTTGGACTTTCTTCCCCTAACATTAGAATTTTTTTGCTGATCCCCTTTGTGAAGTCCTGAGGAAAGAATGTTGTTGCTTAGCTCCTTCCACTGGAAATAACAGGCATTAAAGAGCAGATCCCGCCAGTTAACCTTCTGCCTCTATTTGAATGAACATGATGAGCAGCACCAGATGAAATATGACCACCAAGTTTCTTTACCCCACTCTCATAAGCTATGTATTGTTTTGATTTGGCTTATTGAGCACATTATGGGGGATTTCCGATTGGCTTCAGGCCAAGGTGTTACACTTCTGCAGATGGCAGTACAAGTGCATAATTTAGAAGAAAATACAGTGAGGCTTGGCCTGTTGTGTTCTTTACTCTCCCTCTTTTTGAGGTGTAAGTGACAATTTTGTATTTGTTAAGATAAATGTGTGGTTTAACTATATTAAGAGCACATGAGAGGAAGGAAGTCTGAGATAATCAAGCCTTGCTTAACTCTTCTCTGTTTTACACCTCTGCATAGGCTTCAAAAATCTGGAATAAGCATTACACCTGTTGAATAGGCTGCCTTTCACAGAGGCCTGGTGGTATTATTTTGATGTCTGCAGTTGCATTTCCCAGGAACTCCCCTTTCTCAGAGCTTGCATTTTCAGGCCGGGGCATGATGTCCAAGATGAGAGTACCAGCTTCTCTGTGCTCCTGATAATGCTTCTCTCAATACCTTCCTGGTGGCTTTGATTCACATCCTTGAACTGGAGATAAATATGAGCTTTTGAAAAATCATAGAAAAATGTCAGTGTGTTGTTCGTTGTCAGTGTGTATTAGAGAATCTAATCTACTAACCAGAGGTATTACCTACTTGGTGTAAAACCTGTTTTTTTGCTTGCACTATGACTGGTTAAAGTGGAAAGCCAACAACTGTTGCCTTCCATCCAAGCAGTCAACAGACATAACAAGGTGACTTCCTCTAAAGACAAAAATTTTTCGTTTCTTCTGTTTGCCTTTGATAGGCAGACTTTGATGGTGTGTTCAGAATAAACTTGAAGGACATTTTTTAGACACATAAGGGAGTGAGAGTAATATACCTGGGGAAAAATACAGGGATTTCTATGACATTGAAGGCAATATGATTTTTATCTGGAAGCCGTAGATTTGGCTTGTGTGAAAATTACAAGAGCTGTAAACTCTTCCCCATTCTTCCCCCTCCCCTATCTCCTGAAATTTTCAGATAAACTTCTAATTAGAAGATTTACGTAGCATCAAAAAATAAGCAATACTGACAATGCCTTTTGTTACTTTATTTTTTTCTGTGTGTGCATGAAGTTTTTCAGTTTTTCTTCGTGCTGCTCTTAAACTCTTAGACATTCAGAACTTTGTTGTTAGTGACCAACCTCTGTGGAAAGACTGTTACAGGGAGAGATCTCTGGGCTGTGTAATGCAGTAGGGGGGCATTTGGTGACAGGGAAATGAGCTGCAGGCGTTTGGCCCTTGAGAGTGGAGGCATCTCTTCTTTCCCTTCCCCATGGGAACGCTGAAATGTTGACACTTGGAGAGGAGGCTGAAGGGCTTGAATTCCCAGTGCTTCTCCTTTAGCATTTTGCAGTGAAATTGTGTCTTTCATCCTAGGATGCTGATACTGAAACACAGTAAGCAGAAAATGGAGAGTGCTCGTGACGCTCAGGGATGGCATTTCTGACAGTCTGAAGACTTACAGCACCACCATATCACTTACACTTATTCATATGTGGATGGTGTCAGTTTGCCACTGTATGAAATGAAACCTCTTCCTCCGCCTCCCCCCAGATGTGAAGGAAGGAGCAGTGGTGGGCGGCATGGCCAAGGAATGTGTGGGGCCCCGCTCCTGTCCTGGGATGTGCTCTGCAGTGCTTCCTCTGATTGATGAGCTGGGCAGGGTGAGGTGAACAGCCAGTATTGCATTCTGCTTGGGGTCTTGTTTTATTTTAGCCAGGAATAGCATTTATTTATTTTTAAAGGTACATGACTTATAAATAGTGGTCTTACCCTTCAGCTGGCATCTGCAGTGAAATTCATTGACCAGAATGGGGCAGCTTTAGCACTCACAGTGCTGGAGGCTCTTGTTGCACAGTGCTGAAATTGTCTTTTCTGTGTTGCACTGAGCGATTATTACATTTTCATTGTTCTTTTTTGGAATTGTTCATTAAGGAATCTTAGAGTCATAGCAGGCAATCTTTAATTTTCTATTCCTATTTTTTTTTGGATGCCAAATTAGGGTAGTTGTGAAGAGATATGTTTTTTATTGTGAAATCTTGCTTGTGTTCTGATCCTTCAAGTTGTGAAGTGCAAACAAGTGCTGGTTGTTCCCCATGCAGTAGTTAGGCTGTTAAACAGAACTATTTCTTCACAGAATGGAAACAAATCCAAAGAAAGGCATCTGTAGGATTAAGCACAGATACCAAAAAGCAATCACTTGGCAAACTGCTGAAGGAAAGTGGTCTTTGCAAGAGGGAAAGTGATGTGTTCTTTCTCTTGAATGCATGCAGCCACACAAGTAGAACAGCTCTGTAGCTGCTTAATGTGGCTTACTATGTACCTTTTCTGTACTATTTCCTACATTTCTCTGCAGAAGAGCAGGGGGGAATTCCTTGATAAGTGCATTAACATTTATTGCACACTTCTGTGGACACACACTTTTACCTGCTAGGCAGACTGAGAAGGGAGAGTGGGATGCATGTATAGAAGCATATTATTTCCTTTAAAACAGTGTTACTGGTAGCTCCTGAGGCAACATGTGTGCCTGGTTTCATTGGGATGGGTGATAGCAGTGTATTTTTAGCCACTTACTAAATGATTGAGTTGCAGTAAGGTAATATATTTGGTTATTTCAGTAATTTACACATAGCTGCAAGGTGTGGAAAGTGCTGTTGTTACAATATCATGAACTGCCAAGGTAAAAGAGAAAGATTTGTGTGTATTATCTTGTACTTTCTTCCTTCACAAGTTGGGAAATTAAATGCATACCCCTGCCTTGCAGTTCTACTGGACTGTCATCTTGGTGTGGCTGTAAGAGGATATGATAGGCCAGAGAACGAACAGTAAAATAAGGTGCTCATGGGCTGGTCATTCTATGTCACTTGGGATCCTTCTGTTATTTTCTCAACCACATTGATGCGTCCCAGAATCACAGTTATTGTCACAGTCATAGGTAATGTCATGAATAACAAGCTGCGTGTCTGTTCAGTTGTCTGAAGAAGTGAGGAGGAACCGGTAGAATCTAATAGTCACTTTGTCAAATTGATACAAATTTTCTGTTCTTGCATGCATGTTTCCGCACTTAAGAGAACTTTTTGAAGGGTGATTATCCACTTCAACTGTTTTGCAGTTTTTCTTTCTAAACATACAGCAAATGTGATAATTATGAACTCTTTCTGCCACTACAGTTAACACTTTCCAAAATTTACTGTGAACATGTACTGCCTACTTAGCAAAAGGAAAGAGCATCTTTATGAAGTACAGTACGTCCTGAGATAAGATGTTTACTTCTTGAGAAAATGGATCAGTATTGTAAAGACTTCTGGTGTATTGTGATACTTATAAAAATTTTGAATTCACAGTTTTACCAAAGAAAGAAAGCTTAGACAGACAGCCACATGTTTAAATGCTGAGAGTCTAGCATGCCATTTGATGTGTCATGTGCCTAGAAATCAAACATTTATAGAACTGAAAGCTTCAGAGACAAAAGAATGGAAATGGTAGGGCTTGCTTCTGCCTTCAGTGGTGTCCATGTGTGTAGGAAGGAATCGCATTTCCAAAACTACTTTACCAAAGGGCTGCTCTTTCAGAACCACATGACCTATCTGGGGTTGTTTTTCTGCTGTTTTTTTCTCTGGAGCAGCCAAAAATAACACTGTGCCTTTGCGACTCTGTCTCTAGACCTTGCACTTAAAAAAGTAAAGTGCTTTCGAAAGAATGGAGGAAAGTTTAGTTTTGTTTTTTAATGAAAACTAAAACGAAGCTGGGGAAGTTGGGATTTACAAGGAAAGGCTGGTTTCAGTCCTTCCTGGGAGGGAGGAATTTTTACCTATCTTGTCAAGTTTCTTCTCCTTTCATGTCAACTGTCTTTAGCATGCATCTATTTGAATCCTCTTTTCTTTGCTCTTTCACAATAGTTTCCACTCTGTATGTGGAGAAGACAGTATACTTCCCTACTTTCTAAGGATACTGTAGGAAAAAAGTACACTTCCCTAATAACCTAGGCGAGGATAGACCATTTGACTTCTAAAGTTTTCAGGAAGAAAATTGTACATATGCAGCTTCAGACTGGTCTTAACTTTGAGAAGCTGCTGGTGAAAAGTGTCTTTCTGTGGTTAGGTCTGTGTGTGACCAGAAGCAATTGTACAGAATCCAGTCCCAATCCAAATGGTGGAGAGCTTAGTGATCCTCTGTGGACATACTCAGACTTGGTTATTTCTGTACAAAGATTTTTTTAAGTGATCATTGGTCAACCACTGAATTAGGAGCTTTATAAAAAGGAACAGGGAGGCCTGAAAGTGTTAGAAGAAACAAATGAGATTGCAGCTGACATCTACAAGGGAACTTTTGTTCAAGGGTGCTCAGGCTGTTGACCTCTTTGCATCTCCACTTCATTGGCTTTATGCTATAGTATTCTTCATTGCCCAAAAAGTAATGGCTAGTTTGTACTAGGCAAATGCTACTTTTTTTTTTTTTTTTTCTGGTGGGGAAGGGAATCTTCGACATTGCTGTGCAAATATATTAATGCAATAAGAAACAGTTTTGCAGTGTATTTTAAAAGTGTGCTTTTTATATGTGAGGGTAATGATTTATTGATTTTTCTCCTTTTTTATCAGAGATTGGACAGTAATTCCTAGTGAACTCCATCTTAGTTTGGAAATAATTGCCTAAAAATTACACTTCTAGATATCTGTCAGCAGGTTGGCAAGAGTATGAGAGATAAAAGGGAAAATTAAACCAACCAATTGTTTCTGCCTTTTTTTCCTTTCCTTCTTCTATTGTAACTGCCTCTCTTTCTTTAGTATTAGTGACAGAACTAAGTACATGTAAGGCTAGAAGTGAATGTTTTTGCGATAAGGTGACCCTAAGTTTTAGCAGAGCAGACTGTTTCTCAGATGTAATTGACTGGCAGTTTCTTGGAGGTGAAACTGCAGTAACCTCTGCAAAAGAGCTCATGCTTTAGCTTAGCAGTCAGGGCCCTGAAGAAGATTTGTCCATAGCAGAGGTAATGAATTGAGAAGAGCAAAAAGGGCAGATGGCCCAAATCCTCAATCATTATCTCATCTGGGATCTCCTTGGTATTTATCAGTGAAAGCTTTTGGTAATTACCCCATGTGCAGAGCAGTTTCTGGTCCCTCCAAAACTCAAAATGTGATTTTGAGAGGGCCTTGCAGACTAATGCCTCAGATTTGCTCCTTGCTTACAACCTGCCAATACTGTTCTGTGAACTGAAACGTGAGGAGCACATAGTATGAAGGATCAGTTTTGTCTATAGGGAATGTAAAATTTCATAGCCAAACATGGCTCATTCTGTGTGCTTACATGTCTTTCACACTATAAAAATGGGATTTCTAACCTTGTTAACTCTTTGCAATATGTGAACCTTTTAAAAATATTTTTTTTTAATTGTTTGTTTGTGTTTTGAGTTGAAGTATTGGCATATTTGGCACTTATATATATATTTAAAAATTAATAAAACAAACTAGAACGACTTCTTTCCCTTCTAATTTTCTTCTTCCTTTCTTGTGATCCTTCTGAATATATGCCAGCATTCTGGAGTAACACATCTAGAGAACTGAGGAGGCACAGTATTGTCTCAATAAATGGTCTTATCTCTCTGAGGTTAGACCCTGACTCAGAGTCTGTTGAAATGAAGGATAAGTCTCCTGCTTGCCAATGGGTCAAAAGAAATGAAGAAAAAATATATTTGCAGTCTTAAATATTTGGCTCTCAAACCTTCTGGATTTGTGAGCATGTCTGCCCACAAGCTATGCCAGTAGCTCCCAAAATGTCATCCCATTCTGATAAAATCTGTCCCTTGGTAGGAAGGGAAGAGGAATCCAAGTTGTAGTGCCAAGCTAGTGGCTCCTAATAATGCAGTTCTGTAATTTCCCACTCTGAAGGGTTTTCCAAAGCATCAGAATAATAAGGATAGAATATGATTGCATTCTGTGCAAGCTTTAATTCTAGCCACCTTCTTTAAAATGTTAAAATGCCTGTTAGGAGATTGTAAATGGTTAAGGAAAATCTTTGGGATCAGCAGATAGATAGGTGTTCCCTATAATTTATTGATAATGTCAAATCAGTGCAGCAGTTTCAATCTCATTTCACCTCCTTATTGCCTAATTGTAATAGTCTAAGCTAATACCTTGAAACTGGCTCCTTTTCAATACAGTTCTGAAGTGCTGTCTTCAAAACTATGATGTTTGTACTGTCACAATCTAATAATTTCTTCATATTGGTTAAGTTATAGAGGAACATTTCTTTATCTTTTTGTATTAATTTAGAAAGAGAAAATACAGTGTAATCTGTTTCACAAATAGCACAGTGATAGGCTAAAAGTTATGCTGCTTGCTGGGGTTTTTGCTCTGTATATTCCTGAACAACACAGAATTTATTAAAAAGGGGAGTATTATTTGCACTCCTCTGACTACTTTTCATTTCAGTGTAGACTCAAGTAAATATGATTCTTTACCATACACAGATTAACATTTTTTGTTTCAGACTAGTGTTTTTCATGGAAAAAGGTTTGATGAATGTAAACTTAAACCTTTTGCTTAATTATTAAAGGGAAGGTTTTTCTTACTGATTTAATTTCAGTAAGTCAAGATAAACATTTCTTTTAAGGAAGTTTCATTGCTGCTTGGAGTGATCATAGAGGCATTTTTCAAAATTATTATTGAGGAAAACCTCCTGATTTTAGAAAGTATTGGCAGTATGGATTTAGCATTACACGTGCAGTTAGTTTTTCTGCAGAAACTTCATCCTGCTAGCATAGAAGTTCCTCTGTAGATACATGAGCTTTTTGTCTTGGGAAAAGACTTGCTGCTAGATATTAACTTGCATGTTCAAAGGTTTCTGGAAAAAGGTATTAGCAAATCTGAAAAGTTCTGAAATATTTCTGTATATTTACAGAATATTTCTGTATATTTAAGCGCCAACCAAGCCTGCTTTGTAGCAATGTTAATAGGAAAAGTTGTTCCTCCTGGATAGAATGGCTTTTAAACTGGCAGGATACTATGGTTTGAGTTCTTTCTTTATCTGATATTATTGTTTGTTTGATTTCATCTCTCTCAGGGTTTTGTTTTGTTTGTGGGGGTTTTTGTTTGTTTGTTCATTTTTTTGTTTGGGTTTGGTTTGTTTGGTTGGGTTTTTGTTTTTTCCATCTTCCTTTTCTGATATATTTTCTGAATTAGGTTCTTTTTTTTTTTCTCCTTTCCCCCCCAAACCCCCAGGCTTTGATGTGTATCTTCTGTGTTTTCACAGAAAATGATCTTATTTTCCATACTGGGAAATTAAATGCCATACTCACTAATGGCAAACCAGTGTGTTTCTATCATGTCATCTTATATCTGTATCCTGTCTTCTTTCTAAGAACCAGCCTGATAGAACAAAGGAAAGGCAAAACTTAAAGGTTAAATATGAAGCTGAAAAGTAAAAGAGAAAGGCAAAATGAATGCTTTTTAGCAGGGGTGGCCACATTTCCAGGCAGTTGAACTGAATACTGATTTTAAAATCTTGTCTAACATTTTAGTATTAGTATCTCATTAAAATCCAGAGATTAATAGCAGCACTCTCCTTGTTGCACAATAAAATTATTTTGTTTAATTTGGGATTAGAGGGTACAAGGTGCCATTATAGAAGAGCTATTCCCAACATACCAGTGTCATGAAGTGGGACTGCTCAAAAACTGGTTTCTTAAACTCTCACAGTTATTATATATATACACCACACATACACACACACCTGTATGGATTTTAAAATAGTGACAAACTGCTTCAGTAATCCTTTATTATGTTTGTTATCTTTGGTAGTTAAATCCTCTTGAAAATCCTGTTTGAAATATTAAGAAAGGCAGTTAGAGTTCCTGCCTTCCTGGGACTGAAGGTGTGGCTGGGCTCAGGTTAGTTCAAGGACATTAAAATCTGTGGATTCAACACAGATGTTAGAGATTCAACTTGTAATCAAGACTTACATGTATGTTAGATGAGGATAATGTGCAATATTCTGTTTTCTCCTGCAAGTGTGCCAGGGGTATGCAACAAGTGTGTATGAGTAGTTGGAACAGGATTGGTCATGATTCTCACTTTTGTACTACAGGTGTTTTTAAGCATGCACGTGAAAAGACCAACCATCTTGAGATTGCTAATTTATGAATGCATTAATTTGAAGAGAGACATAGGATGAGCTTATGGGCACTATAAACCCTGTTTGAGTTCTTAAAATCTTGGTAGTGATGTCAGCAGTTTGTATGATGAATTTGATTATTTTATTTACGTATTTATTTTGTGGTGCTTCTGATTTCTGGGGAAAAAATACTCTTACTGTTCCAACTGAATTTAAGTATCAGTCTTTTGGCACTGTACACATCTTTAGTTATTAATTAAAAGTATACTAAACTAAAACTTAAATAGTAGTACAAAACTATGCAATTCCAGAATTTTTCTTTAAAATGCAAGGGTATAAAAAGATTTATTTAATTAAGCTTATTTTTCCATCAATGTGGAAGAAATGAAAAGTAACAGCTGGCTTTAAGGAAAAAGTCACACTTGTATTTTACCAGAAGAGTTGAATCTGTAGTAATGTACAAGAATGCCACTACCAATATAATGTTTCAATTACAATCTTTTCCTCTTTACTCTTTTGTAAGAGTCAGAATGAATTGACACTTTTCCTTTGTGTGTGAAAGGGCCAAATGTGTCCTTAAATAGTAACAAATAATAATATCTGTGCAGATGATGAATGAGACTGAAGGAAGAGAAAGTACAGTTCCAGAGCAAATCTTTCTGATCCCCCTGGTGTGGTCAAGAAGATTGGAGAAATAATGTTTTGGTCCCAAGCAAATGTATACTGTTGATTTCAGAGAAAAGCAACAGAATCATAGTAGGGATTTTTACAAGGGCATATAGAACTAGGACAAGGGGTAAAGGCTTTAGAGAGGTAGATTTAGAAGAATGTAGATTTAGGTTAGACATTAGGAAGAAATTTTTCAGTGTGAAGGTGATGAGGCACTGGCACAGGTTGCCCAGGGAAGTTGTGGATGCATCATCTCTGGGAGTGGTCAAGGCCAGGCTGGATGGGAGCTTTTGAGCAATGTGGTATGGTGGGAGGTGTCCTTGCCCATAGCAGAGGGATTGGAACCAGATGCTCTTTAAGGTCCCTTCCAACCCGAAACCATTTGATAACTTTAGTATTCTATGATACAGTGAATCATAAGGACAAGTTAGGTCAAGAACCTTAAAGCAGTCCCTGCTAGAATTGAGAGTTCTCTTATGTTCATACTTTGTATGAGCATATCCACTATGTTATACTCATATTTAGTAGCTGGAGATGTTTAGAATCAGTTGAGAGAGACCTGCTACTTTGGTGACTTCATTGGGAAGACATTATAGTGCTTTTAAACAGTGCAAAGGATGTGCTTGTCTCATATCTATAATGGAAGTTAAAATTTAAATCATACCTGTAACCACATTTCTTAGTGAGCTAGGAGCAGCATGTTCTTGACTCCTTCAGCAAAATACACATCCTCTTAGATGACATCTACAGACTATGTGCTTATGCATGGATTGATGGATAAGCTGCCTCCTTAGCAGCTTACTAAAATCAGAGTATTCTAAAGGCTTCAAGAGCTGTCATCTACCTGCATCCTAGAAATCCTATTTTATGAGCCTTCACATTATCTGGAGAGATTTTCCTTGCATGCTTCCTTTTATTTTATGCCTTACATTTTAAAAATAGTAATTGTAGGTGAAAACAGCACTTGATGAAAATTTTAAGGAAATCACATACAGAATGTTGTTTCACAGTAATCCTTTTTTACAAATTGTTGTGAAAAACTTTACCCATATGGCTGTGTTGGTGTGACATTCACCTCTGAACTGTAAGGTACTAAGCAGAACCTGAGCTCTGAAATGCTTTACCCATTAGATGACTTGATGAGTGCTCCAGCTCTATGTACTCCGACTGCTTCATCAGAAATGAGGGGAATAGCTCCTCTGTCTGCAGCAAGTCTGCAGTCTTGCTGCATGTCTGGATCTGTCAGTGCTCATGTAAAGGTTATTCCCAACAGAGATCCAGACCAGAGTGTGCCATATGAATAGCAAATAATTTGGAAAGAGGTGTCCATATAGCCAAAAGGCATGGCAGAACTCCTTTCATGATCTGTTCTAAGCCTTGCTCTTGCAAGGACTGAGAAATCACACTGAACTTAAGGACAATATGTGCAAGTTGGCTTTGGTACCAAAAATCTAAACCATGTTTGTATTTGTTGCCTTTTTAAACACTGTTTTAGAGACAAAGAACATAATGAAAACTAAACTCAAAAGAGAAAAATCCTTATTACGTGGTGCTGTCCTGGAATCCAGTTCTTAGGGAAAATAATGTAGCTTTTATTTAACACGCAAGTTTATTTTTCTCAAGTGAAACCCCTGCACCTGAGAATTAAAAAAAAAAAAAAAAAAGGAAAATACTGGAAAAGATTCATCGTTTCATTTGAAGGGTTAGGGCTGTTGTGCAATTCTCAATAGCATTAGCATGTAAATTCTACAAATGGTGTGATGCATTTTTGTTCTTCCCACCTGAGCAGTTCATCTGTCTGAGTGCTCATTATCTCTTGAGCAACACTTAAGTGGCCAGTATCATGTGCTGGAGAGTTTCTCAATATCTGCTGCATTCTGGTTAGATGAAACCCAATTCTGTGCTGCCCTTTCAGTTCAGGAAGTAATTTCAGTTCAGGGGTGTTATCTTGCATCCTTTCGGTTTCCTTATATACAGTTGCAGTCCAGTCTTGGGCTACCATCAGCTGTGAAGAAACTTGTGAAAAAATTTTACAATAATAAACATGAAAGTTGTTGGAATTTCTTTTGCCTCTTAGGAAAGCTCATTCAGCTTTTCCTTCGTTTCACTTAGTGGCACAGAATGTGTGAGTAGAAAGAGCATCATGTAAGGGAGTATGTCACCTGGACTTGTGTTTGAATGAGCTTTGGGATTTCATTTCAGGAGTGAAGAAAGTGGGTGTGTGTTGCACTTTTCTGTGCCTTTGTTTGTTACTTTGTCATTTCTTTATTTTTAATTAAAGTGAGTAAAATGCTGCTGCTGTGTTAAGCAAATGAAACAAAAGGTGTGAGGGAAGAACTTAAGTTTTACTTTTTTGTACTCCAATATGTGAAGCTATGGAAACAAAAATTTTTTTTTGTGCATGCAGGGTAGTTTTCAGTATGTGTGTATGGTTCAGGAGACAGCAGCAGTGTTTCTCTAACACTCTGATCAGCATGTGACAGTAAGTAATGAACTGGTTTTTGATATCTCTGGATATTTGCCTCAATAATAAATGAGGGAATTCCTACCAAATCTGGTCTGATTTTTCTCTGCACAAGTAACTTTATTAGACACAACTGTGCATTTTATGCCATCAAGGATATTCATATTTAAAAGTAACTTTACAAACACGTGTATGTGTGTTCCCATCACATAAATTGCAGGAATTTATAAAAGTAAATATGGTTTCTAGCTGTTGTTTTCTTCTATGAGCGGTGTTTTGTATCTTGGAAGTTAAAAAGGGTGGGAGCATCAGCTCTTTGGAGTAACATTAATTGTTTTCTTTTGGCTATAAATCTGGAAACAAAATGATTAAATAGACTGGAGAAGAGGGGGATAACTCAAATAAAAAGGCACTTACATTTATTGCGTTTTGCAGGGTTGTTTTCAGGAACTGTGCATGTCTCTTGAGACTTTGTTTCTTATCCATTTTATAGAGCTCTGACCTCTTAACAGCACTGCTTTAATGACTTGTTCTTGGGGTTCTGAGTTGGTATCAGTGCTTGCCATGAAAACAAGCCTGTTACAAAGAGGTCAGGTTTCACTAGACAGCAATAGACTTGTAAAAACAGATTTTACTGGAACAAATAAAGTCAGAATTAAGAAGAAACCAGAGATATGCATAAAGAAGCAAGATATAGAAGGAGCAAGTATTGGGCTAAACTGATAAACAATATATAAATTTAGATGAGAGATAAATGGGAAAGTTTTGTTTTTGAAATCATTTTTAATTACATTTATGAGGGTTTTTTTAAGATTTTATGCAGTTCTCCACAGTGGAATGATTTTCTCTTAAAATACGTTGTTGCTGCTCAGGTGAAAAAATATACTTTAAATACCAACTTCAGTTAACAACTTGCATTGTATTTTCTGAATTGTTTAGCTGAATCCATTCTTGCTTGCTTTCATAATGACATTTTCTGTTCTGTGAAATACTAATTTCTTCTGTAGTTTTTGAGAGTGTCACCTCTATCTTTAATCTTCATCTGTAATGTACTGGATGCCTGGAAATAATTATTTATTTTTATATACATAAAAAATAAATATTTTTCTTCTGTTGTCTCACCCTCCCACTTTAAGTAATCATACCAATATAAAAAAATTATGGGTGTGATTGTATAGTTCCTATAAAAATTAAACTTTTAAAGGTGTGTCAGAGCTTTGCTTCAGTAGGACTGCATAATTACCTTTCTGCCATGTTATAATGGTCCCTTCTTCTGCCACTGGCTTTGTGATGCTAAGGGTTACTTGGTTTGTGGTTTTTGTATTGTCTATGCCTTTATCACATTCCTGGAGACTTTATTTTGCAAGCTAAGCAGTCTTGCTTTGTTTGCTACATCATACAGTAAATAGATGAAGAAGGCAAACAACTACATTTTTTTAATTGGAAAATCTGTCCAGAACAGCATTAGGGAAATATTCTGTGCACACACAGAATGTGTGTCTGTGTAGCAGGGACTGAGAATGGAAAAGGAGGGATGGAAGGGGAAGTAAGACAAGCCTGGATGTTGGGATTTGGGTTTTTTTTTCTTCCTCTTTTCTCTTTTGTGGTGAAAAACTACAGGCAAGATGGACTGCATCAGTTTTGGTAGAAAGCAAATCTAGAAAGTTTAGAGTTACAGAAACAGTCTGATGTATATGTGGGTTACTTGTTTGCATTGAGTCTTTCTGTTCTGTAAAGCTGAACATCTTTGTAAGTAGCCCAAGAACTGTTAATTTTTTTTATTATTATTTTTTTTGTTTGTTTTGGATTTTTTTTAATGATGAAGATTTCCTAACAATCAAAAGAAAACCTGCTTAAGGAAAGAATTGTTATTCTGTCTACACCCAACAGACTTTAAATGTAAGATTTATTTTGTAATGTATTTATGCAAGTAGTGGGTTCTTTTTGTTTGTTCTTCAACCTGATACTGCATAAAAGTGAAAGAAATAAAAAAATGTGAAGCATAGGGAAGTGGGTTAAGTTCTGCTGGTGAGTCTGAATGACATTTGAGGTGCCAAACCTACTTTCCAGCCGCCAGGGTGTTTGGATCATGTGGCCACAACTACTTTCAGGTGATTCTGCTCCACAAGGTGGTTCAATTGCCAATCACAATCTTTGGGAGGTCTGTTGACAAAGCTGCAACACATCAACTCTGCTGGTATGATTAGGAGCACTCATTCCTGTAATGCTGATGCAACTACAGGGATGCAGTGCAAAAAAAAAAGGATTTGTTCTGACCAGGGAAGTGGAATAGGTATGATAGTAAAAGAAATCTTCATGTAGTTAGGACTGTGCTAGGACTTAATTTGTGCATGGAGGAGAAAGCAACCAGGTCATGTCACATTTCCTTCAGGTGCCAACATGAATCTGTTGATGCTATGCAGTCATTAAAATGATGGGTGGAGGATCTTTGTTAGAATGCTTGATTGTGCTGCAGTACTGCGAGTGTCCTCGATGCAGCAGGGCGTTATTGGGAATATGATAGGATGCAAAACATTACAATTAATAAGCAAGTAAAATAGCAGAACACTTTCAACACCAAACATTACGAGATAGGTAACTAAATAATATTGGTTTATCTATTAAAAACTTGTTTCTGTGTAATTTATACAGGAGTAGAAATATATTTGAGATCTGGGGTTTTTTTTAAACAAATCAGTACCATTGATACAGAGGTTGTTACCTGATTACAGAGGGTAGAAATGTCTGTTGAATTATTTGTCTTGTGAATTGCCTTCAGTTGTCTCTGAAGAGTTGTTCTTTGTGTTAATTTTTTTGTGAGTAGTGGTTATTAGAGAGTTTTGTATTCCTTTCCCTTTGGCTTTTATTTTCTAAGGAAAGAAATTGAAGTACCAATCGATTTCTTAGGTGTTTGTAAGATGGACAGTATTTATCCATCTGTCACTTCAGGTAGCTGTTTTGTGATCTCAGGTTGTAAATGCTCAAAATTATCTTGATGCTCTTTGCATCAGGCATCTGCTTGGTGACCACTGAGACTGGTGGGATGTAAATGTTCTTACATGATTAAGCTTGGTATTAATTATTTTTTGGGTTTGATTTATATTTCTTACCCAACATGAACTTCTACAAGCTCTGCAAATGCTTTTACTAAATTATTATTAAAGGACCAAAATATGACTGCTAGGAACTGAATGTTGTTTTGGAATTTTTCTGTTGAAATCTGTTGAGTTTCATTTTAAGGTATAATGGGGCCAGTCCCAAACTAGTTGAATTGACTTGAACTTCATTAGTTTAATAATTTATATGCTTTCCAGTTGTATGTCAATCAATTTGTTGCTTAATTCTAGTTGAGAGTGTAATTTGCATTGTCATCTAAACATTTTTTTTACTGAATTAAGTTAAAGCAAAATTATTCTCAGTGAATCTTCAACCAGGTGAACAATGCTATTGAACAAAGTTAGAGTATCTGAAGTGTTTCTGTGTGGTTTTGCAAGCTGATTTATGATCTGCATTTTAGTTTAGCAAGGAATTTTTCCTCGTTTTAGTCTTTTAAATTCAGTGTTGTGTTATTTTTAGCCATTTCTGCATTTGAAGTCCAGCCATTTTCAACAGAGGTCCAAGAAGGTGGAGTAGCTCGATTTGCCTGTAAAATAACAGCGAATCCTCCTGCCACTGTGACATGGGAAGTGAATCGAACAACTTTGCCTTTAGTCATGGACAGGTATGTAGAGCTACACACTTTAGAATGTCATTAATTTTCTGTGATAATGTTGAGCCTGCTAAAAGAAGAAAATCTGAATACTTGCAATGCAAATATATAAATAAGATTTAATGTGTGTAGTATGTTAACTATTAAAGTAGCTAGTAACAGTTATGTTGTTAATGAACTGTAAATAGGTGTTATGAGTGCAGACCAGAATCTCCTGCTATTGTCTACACAGTAATCACTCTATTGGTGAATTCTGTATGCAAGTCACCCTCAGGAATGGGAATTGCTGTGGGATACAGAATAGGGAAACTTTGGCTATGGGAGTGGTTTGAACTAGTGGGATTGCTTTCAGAGAATTGATGCTTCATCTGCTTTTCTTTAGAGTGCTAATAAAGAAATATATGTACACAAAACTGGATTAAAAACACTTCCTGCTAGGGAAATTCTGCACAGGGGAACTTTCGAATTTGTCTTTTGAATTGGTTAACCTGAAGCATACATCTTGCTCTCTGCTAGATTCCTTCCATGTCCAGTTTACACTCATTGAAGTTTCTCCCATCCTTCTCAACTTGTAACTTTTATTGAATATATCTAAATCAGCTAGGGTGCAAATGAGGGCAAAAGGAGAGAAAAATTGAAAACATAGGTAAGTTTCTGGGAACCATACGCCAGTTACACCAGTCTATCAGAGATTGCTACCATCCTAAATTGTAATTAACATAATGGCTGGCTAAAGAAGGTTAGGATGGTTGCTTCTGAGGCTGAGAAAAATCTGCTTGTTGAAAGTAAATTCCTCTGCTTTCATTGTGGTGCTGGGGGGAATTTTGCATGTAGTTCAGAAATGCAAGGAGGTGAGTCATTTATAGAGAATGTTTTTGAGTCTCCAGACTGCTGTTCCTAGGTCAGTGTAGCAATGGCTGTTTCTAAATCAAGCTGTTAAATCCATGATGGTGTTCTCTGGCTGAAAGTTTATATAAAGTTCTTTGTTGTTGTTTTTGTTTGTTTGTTTTGGGTTTTTTTTTTCTGTTGCAGGATAACTGCTCTACCTACAGGAGTTCTTCAGATCTATGGTGTTGAACAGAAGGATGCTGGGAGTTACCGATGTGTTGCCACAACAACAGCCAATAGACGTAAAAGCACTGAGGCAGTGCTGAGTGTTATTCCAGGTACTCTGTAAGATGCTTTTTTTTTCCCAATGGATTGTTTGGGGTTTTTTTATATTGCAGCAAAAATACATGAGTTCAAGAGCTGTAAGTGTCCTCTGAACCACTCATCCAAGTATTCATTTTTCTTGGTTGTATCTTGTGGCTAAAGTATCATTCAATGTTTTCCACAGTAACTGAAATGAGAAAATGATGTAAATTTAATTTAAGCATCCTTAAAAAAAGATCGTACTTTATTTCATATTTGAGTATTTTAATTTTTTTTATAATTTTTTTCCCTCCAAAGCCTCAGACTTGAAGCCTTTTCACAAGCCATCTATAATAGCTGGTCCTCAGAACATTACGGCATCTCTTCATCAAACTGTCATACTGGAGTGTGTAGCCACAGGGAATCCAAAGCCAATCATCTCATGGAGCCGGTTAGGTAGGTCTTAAAATTACAGCATATGACCTTCAGCCTGTGAAGAGGAAGTGAAACTGGAAAGAGAGGATTTCAGCAATTAGGTTACTGTTCTGAGGGTTCATGTAGTAGGTAATGATTAGAAGGTTAAGGCAGGAAAAGTGAAGCACTTTCAGTTGCATACTTCCATACTGCTGTTGAGAAGCCCTGAGGTATTCTGAGGCTTTGGACTTCTCTCTTCTGCTGTCAGCCCCATGCTGCTGGGTAGGGTGGTAATCTCCAGGGATCTGACTTGGAATAGAATCACTGGTAAGCCAGGGCAGGTTGGAGTGTTTGCATCCTGTGATGGATCCTCCATATTGCTATGTGGGTTTCTCCCCTTCTTCAAAGAAGCAGTATGTTAGTGTGATTTGGACCTTGTGTTAATGGGAGATTTGGACTATGGATAGGTATAGTCAAACCCTGAGTAGTCTGCCTGGAAGGAGAGTAGAGAGGGAGTGCAGTAAGACTAATAAACATTCATCAGTGCATCACATTTTTCCATGAAAACTGCCTGTTTTTATTCTGATGTGTACCTACATGTGAAAGTCAGGATTGTACCTCTTGAAGCAAATAATGAAAAGTTTTCCTGCATTTTTATTTCTAAAAGTAGGAGAAACAAATATAGCTTTCCTTGCAGATTTAATGGCTCTTACAGGAATTCCAGTAAAAAAAAGTTACCCAACGTAAAGTGTTTGCTGTGAAAATGGAAAGTAATGTATGGTAATCAAATAAACTCATTTTATTCCGAGCATAGTACAGAAGGAGGTGAAGGAGGTAGATGATCCCTGTTTGTAAAGATGGTGTGGATGTTGGCAGTGATGAATTAAATGGTGGTGCAAGGCATCTGGGGAGGCTAACTGGGAAAACGTGTTAGTATTTTAGCTGTGATGGTGAATTTCTGATGTAAGCCACTTACCAAATGGTGGGACCCAACCATCTGAATGGTTGGATTAACTAGAGTGAAGAGCAAAGCAAATGCAAAATGGAAATCTCTGAAAACTCATCTGTGATTTCCCTTCCATCTTTCAACTTTTAAAATCTAATCGAAGCTGCTACTGACTAGGCAACCCTATTTAGATAAGTTATTGAAAGACGTTGGTCAGCCTTGTAACCAGACTTCTCCCACTCTTGCAAACAGACCATAAGTCCATTGACGTCTTCAATACCCGTGTCCTTGGAAATGGGAACCTCATGATCTCTGACATAAAGGTGCAGCACTCAGGTGTGTACGTCTGTCGAGCCACTATTCCAGGCACACGGAACTTCACAGTAGCAATGGCAACTCTCACGGTGCTGGGTGAGTCTGCTTTGACTTCCACAATGTGTTTCAACATCTTGTATCAATTTTGAGCTATGCCTATGCACTGGGCTGAATTTTTATCTCAAACATAGTGCACCAAGGGCTATAGGGAGATTGCAGGGATGAAACAGTGGCCACAATTGTGGCTGCCTTCTTCTGTCTGTTGACTTAGATGAGAAGTGTGTCAGATACTCAGCATTTGAGTTACAAACTAGCAGTTCATTTGCACTTGGAGATAATTAGGTGCAGTGTTTGGTCTGGGAAGATAGGCTTTCAACAGAGAGAAGAAACTCTTGACAAAGCAGAAATATGTAATACATATGTGTATTTTGAGCAGTATGCTGTAGGCTGAAGTTTAGGTTTTGCTTACATTCGTAAATGCATGAACAACATGTAGAAATGTTGCTATTGCTGCAGATTGTAAATCTCTCTGAAAAAAAATATTAAATTCTTTGTTTACCTAGGATGTGCTTTCTGCAAGGGTATGTGTGTGTTTGAGTGACCTGAGGAGAGAGTTTTGTGTGTGGAAAATTTGTCATTATTCTGACTGTCATTGTGCTTGTGGGGGCTTGATTTTTATGTTTGTGTTTTTTGTTTTGGTTTGTTTTTTTCTTTCCCCCGTTACTTATCTATAGCTCCCCCTTCATTTGTGGAATGGCCAGAGAGTTTAACAAGGCCTAGAGCTGGTACTGCTCGTTTTGCCTGTCAGGCAGAAGGAAATCCTGCCCCCAAAATTTCATGGTTAAAAAACGGAAGGAGAATGCACTCCAATGGTAGAATAAAAATGTACAACAGGTAAGATTATAATTGTTATATGAGACCTGTGCATATTATGTTACCAAAGGATGAAATTCCACTAACTAAATATTGCCAAGTGAGATACAACTCAAATAAATATGGAATTGGATGTTAAATGTAGTTTTGGACATTTCTTTGACAGTAGGAATGCAGATTAGTCAATAACAATCTTCAGCCAAGCTTTTGTGATCACTATCTTACCTGCAGGGGAGGGGGAGCTGAAGAGTTTCACCACAGAGCTGGTCTAGATTTACAGCGGTGTAGCAGAGACCAGAATCATGCTAGCTGTTTGAGGCATCATTTCACTACTTCTTTAGAGTGAGCAGGACATATTACAGAGCTGGTTAATAAACTGCAAACCCTTCTTTTTGCTGGCAGGGTATAGATTTACAGTGTTTATTTCACTGTGCCTGGCTTTGCAGACGTAAACATATACATGGCAGGTTTGAGGAACAATTGAAGTTACTAACTTTCACAGCTGCACATCCATTTCTGATAGAAGAGCTTGTGATTCATACGTCCATTATACTAAACTCATGAAGCAGAGGCAAACATAACTGTTGTTTCATTACATAGAACAAAATTTATCTAAGCTGAACTTTTTTCCTCTTTTTTCTTCCTTTTGGATTCAGTAAACTGGTGATTAACCAGATCATTCCTGAAGATGATGCCATTTATCAGTGCATGGCTGAGAATAGCCAGGGATCAATTCTCTCCAGGGCCAGGCTTACTGTGGTTATGTCAGAAGACAGACCCAGTGCACCTTACAATGTCCATGCTGAAACCATGTCAAGCTCAGCGATCCTGCTGTCATGGGAGAGGCCTCTGTATAATTCAGACAAAGTGATTGCATACTCTGTGCATTACATGAAAGCAGAAGGTAAGCAGTTTGATTTAAATACTGTTTAACTACTTGCATGTGGTAAGAACTTGAATGTCCTTGCAAAGAGTGTCAAATGTTAATGGTTCATAAGCAGGGCTGTGTCAGAGCATACCAGCATAAAAATACTTGGGAAAAAGTGCTTTTGCCACATCATCTCATTTTTGGGACTGATTTTGAAGTTAGGAATGGACTTCAAAACCTGGGGTCTCCTTACTGCTGTCTGGGCTTCCCTTTGTCCTCAGCAGGAGCTTCTGCCTATTCTCTACAGTATGTGTCTTGGTAGGAAAGCACAGACCATACAGCAGAATCTTGAAGACTTACAGAGTTAAACTTTTCACCAGGGACAAATCATTTGTCTGGATCCTCGGATTCCTGTGACTTTAGTGTTTTCCATATATTTTGGAGTAGAATAACTGATACTTTATTGGCTTAACTATCTTCTCTTACAACAAATGTTGGCTGAATGGTAAAATCCACTCTCCTACCCCTTGGTCTCCTAAAATGAGAAAAGTATACTCAACCTCTAAAATATTCTGAAAAGCCATGAACAGTTTATCCTAGTCTCTGAAATGTCAGAAAAATCACTATAAAAAAAGGGAATGTGTGGTTAGAATAAAAATTAATAACTAGACATTTAAAAATCCCCTAGAATTATGTAATTGCTTTAATTTAAGGTAATTTTTAACATGATAGAAACCAGCAACTTCTCATAAGCAGGAGAAATGATTGCCAAACGACTTGAAAATTTGTTAGGTCCATGTCTTAAAAGAAGCTGCAATGCAGCTCTCTTTTTTAGAGTTGATTTATTTTTCAGTTCTATTCAGTAAGTGGTTTATTCAAGGACAGGACTGCAGATGCTCAGCTCTGTGTGGAATACCAGTCTGCCATCTGCTCAGCAGAGGACAGGAAGGACATCTTAATTACTGTAATACTGATGCAGGAATAGCTGCCTTTGCTTTTGCAAGTGGGATATTTCAGGACACTAGAGAAATTTGTTTGATGGAAGAAAAGAGCTTTAAAAGAAGCTGGGGACAAGAGGTGTGGGAAATTACGCATTACACTTTCAGTCATTGAGGTATTGTGCTCACAACCCTATCTTAAAGCTAATAAGAATAAAGTCATCCTAAAAAAATGATCTGGGTAATTGCATGTTCAGTACCTGTCCAGAGAGCAGAGACACCAGGAAACTTCAAGGAAAACTGTAAAACTGTCCTTAGGGAAGTGAGTGATTGTGCAGGAAATAATCTTGCCCAGTAGTGAAAGAAGAGATTTTCTGAAATGTTATCAGCAAAATCTCTGCTTCATTTGCTTGCGTATGTGAAGGATATAGCTTGTGAAATGAGATTGCAACTGGTGCTGGTTTAAAAAACAAAACAAACTCCAAACAAAGGCAACCAAGCAGCTGAAAAACTGATTGGTTTAAACTTGCTTTCACAAATGCACATTTTTTAAAATCCAGACTGTCTTGTGTTTTTTACTTAATATGGTGCCATTGTGCATCCTTTCACATTAGCAAAGAAATCCACTCAGGGAAAGTCAGGAGGGGTATGTTAAGAAGAATATTTACAGTGGTGAGAATCAAAATGTTAGGTGATCTCTGTGCATTTTTTTCTGTGATAACATGTTCGGGTAGTACCAGAAGATCTCCATTGGGACATAAAACCACTTTTGTCTCATTTTGTAGAGAAATGTTGAGCTTCAAAGGCTGGTGGACATGTCAAAGGCATGTCTGTAGGAAAAATTGCTTTCTAACTAATTGCTTATAAACCTTTCCGAGTATGTTGCCCATATATCAGAGGCATTCTAAGAACAAAAATTGAAGAATGTGTCTCTGTGAGAAAGTATTACATTGCAACCTCTGTAATTAAATTCAGCAGCAACTATGTTTAAAGAAATCAAAATTAAATATTGAAGAAACTCTTGTGATGGCATTTACACCATACCAGGGTACAGGGTGCTAACATAGACTGTTGACACTGTCAGAACCTTATTTACTCTTTAAGAATTCTGGATCATTATGTATTTATGTAAATGGTTTGTATGAAGGTACTGATTTTATTACTCTTTTTGGCCTGTTTTTCCCCAGTGTGCCTTCACACCCTGTTTCAGACCCCAATGAAAATTAAAAGTGAAGATAAAAGAAGTGTCTGATGTAACTAGAGTATATCTTAACTGCTTAAAGCTTCTCATGTGTAACCTTTTACTTTTATACACTTGTGCTCCTATATTGCTCTCCTGGTTTAGTTAGGAACCACTTTTGTCAATGTGAGTAAGGAATGTTTTATTGCTATAGAAGACCAGTGTTGTTTAAGTCTGCTGAGTGATACTGATGTTCATGATTCCATAAACTTTGAATCGAGAGGAAAACTGGATAATACACTAATTCCTTACAGTTTTTTGTAGAATTTTCTTGTAGACCTTACTATGTGTGGTAGGGGCTTTGAATACAGAAGATACCATCATTCCTTGATAATTTCACAACTTGAGTATTCTGATGTTTCACTGTAAAACCGTGTTCAGGTCTTCTTCCCTACTAAACAACGACAACAAAAAAAATTTTAAAAAAATTGTTTTAATCAAGTTATTTGAAGAAACTAGCAGGTGTTTTTTTGTGGTTTTGGTTTTTTGTTTCTTTAAGCAGAATATTTTGCATTCAAATCGGGGTCATAGTAGGGGGAAGAATAAGGGTCTGATGAGTGTGTTAATTCCTTGTTAGTGATTTAGAAAAGGCACAAAGGGAACACTGATTGTGGTGGAAGGCAAGCCTTGTTGTCTATTATGGCTGTTTCATTAGGGCCTCTGCATGAGGCCTAGCAATCCATTCAATGAGAGAACAAGTCCTTTTAATTTGAGCTCAAGGATCTTGTTTAGCAGGTCAGAAATCGTGCCTTGAAATTCCTAATTAACAAGCCATTAACTAGTCTGTTGTGAGATGCTCGTAATCTTGTCTAATTAAAATGCTATCAAGTTAATTCATAAATGTGGGAAAACTTAATGATGGAATTTGCCTTTCGTTTTGTTTATAAATTCAGTTTTGAAGAGGAGGAGCTGGCTATCCCAGAGTTTTGATTAAGTTGACATGCACTTGTTCTGAATTGTTCATTAACACAGCAGCTTTCACTGCACTTATTCCACTTTACAGCCTTCCTCTATAGGAATAAAGCCCAACAAAGACCAGGACTGCTGCATGCATTGCTGTGCATATTTTAATGTGAATTGCTGAGAATTTTTTTTTTTTTTAACAGCTCACTAAGCCAAACATTTTTGAAGCTTGTGCTGGTCTTTTTCTTATTGGCCTTTCTCCAAATTAAAGAAAAAACTGTGTCAATCAAATGTAATAGAATTCACAGGACTAAAATGAGATCCTTTGGCTGAATAAATTCTTTCTGTTTGTTTCTTTTTGGGGGGTGGTGGTGTTTGTTTTGTTTTTAATGGAGTAGAGCCCTCACATTCCATGCAGTCTGCTATAGAAAGGCTCTGTAAATAGGTTTTGGAAAAAACCTCCCTGTCTCTAAACAAATAGATTTAGAAGCTCAGAATGAATGATAAGGCTATTAGAGCTTGTCTGTTGTGTTACTGTACATTAGGCACAGTTTGTTGTGACTAATTCTAAATAGGGTTTAGAGTTGCATTCAGCATCCGTTATTCAGGAAAATCCTGAAACACCATAATCTAAACCACAGCAAGACACAGTTTCTCCCGTGTATAAAAGACCTTTTACTGAGGGCTTAAAAAATGCAGGTAGGATGAAGAAGAACATTAAATAACTTTGTATGATCTTAAAGCCAAGATACTGTTATGTTTAGGGATTACCAGGATTTTTTGTTTGTCTAACCTTTGTTTTATGTCAGGTTTAAATAATGAAGAGTACCAAGTGGTTATTGGAAACGATACAACCCATTACATTATTGATGACTTGGAACCAGCCAGCAACTACACCTTCTATATTGTAGCTTATATGCCCCTGGGAGCCAGTCAGATGTCAGATCATGTCACTCAGCACACCCTTGAAGACGGTAAGACAAAATACTGCTGCTTTTTCTATGTTGGAAGACATTTAATGAAATCATGTAAATAACTATTCTAGATCTTGAAGAATTCATTGTTTTGATGTTGGTGATAGCCTAGGATTTAGTCTCTCTGTTTTTCTCTTGGGCAAGGAAAAGTTGGGATAAAAAAAATTTGCTATATTGAAAAACAAGTAACTTTTTTTTTTTTTTTGCATTTTTTTGGAGGGGTGGACAGTTCGTGTTCTTGTTAGTAGAATCAGGATTTCATATAAGAACCAACTGACTTATTTCTGTGCTGATTTAACTAATCCGAACATCATGGCAACAACAAACTGTTTAGTGTAATTTATTAGAACTGATTAATAAATTCTGGCAGGGCTAAGCTTTGGCAGCGTGGAACATTGCCAGTTCCAGTTGTCTGCCTGTCTCATTGCCAGGAGTTATGACCCTCGTTATATGGTTGGCAGAAAAAAACATGCACTAAGTCCTGAACAGTCCAGGTTGTTGTCTAGACTCCCAGTTTAAGCTACATCTAACCCTGATGGCCACTTTATCAGAACAGTCAGATGCTGACTGCCTTTGGGTACTGCTGGCAGCAGCAAGAGAACGTGTTGAGAGCCTTACAGAAAGGAGCTTGCTAAAGTCAGACTGTATGCAGAAGGTGAAGTATGAGCAGTGTCTTAAAATAAACTATCTACAAAGCTTCTTGACTTATTTACTCTTACGCTGCTAGCACCTCATCGTAGGCTAAAGTGTCAGATGAGATTTTTCCATTTCTCTTGCCTGAGCTCAAAAGCTTTGTCTTTTCCTTTTTAGTTCCCTTGAGAGCTCCTGAACTTAGTTTGACAAGCAGGAGCCCTACAGATATTCTCATCTCTTGGCTGCCAATTCCTGCAAAATACAGGAGGGGTCAGGTGGTCCTGTACCGACTGTCTTTCCGCCTCAGCACAGAGACCAAAATTCAAGTCTTGGAGCTTCCAGGGACTTCAGATGAGTATCTCCTGGAAGGCCTGAGGCCTGACAGTGTGTACTTGGTTCGTATCACTGCTGCAACAAGGATTGGCTGGGGTGAGGCATCCTTATGGACTTCCCACCGAACTCCCAAAGCTACAAGTGTGAAAGGTAACTCTTAGCATTACCAGCAGCCTAGAGATGGGGTCAGTTGCAGGCTTCATCTGAAGGCTACATTTTTTTTCTAACAGGTAAATTTCACATCTGCAAGGATGTGAAATAAGCTTTCCCATTAATGTACACTTGTTCTTGTGATTTAGAAAATAGTGTTCTAATTGTGATTCTGTTAATAATCAGGAAAAAATTGTGATCTATTATTTTGGTGTTGGTCTTTTTTTCCACACGTTGCTGTTCATATTTTCAACCAAGTACCTTTCTACAAATTTGGGATATCCCACATTTGCAGTGTGTATATGTCCTTGAAGCATCTGAATTGATGCATGTGTGTATGATTAGAAACAAAAAGTACATATGTTATGAATATGCAAATTGACTTGATATTTGAAGTCAAGTTGTTATAATTGTTTTGGATTACATTATTAAGTAAAGTCATGCAAAAGAGCATTCAACTCTTCATTAATAGCTTGGAAAATGTAGATTTCAATTTATAATGGTTTCTTAGCTGTAGTCCATGTCCATCCACTTTCAATTTTATTGAGTTTTATGTACTATAGAGAATTATTTACCACTTGCTGAAGTGTGCTGCTGTTGTTAATCATGTTTGCTCTGGCTCACTTTAAAATGCGGTAATTCTATAGAACTGTCTTTGGGGTGTCTTTAAAGAATAAAAAAGTATTTCTATTCTGATTTATCCTAACTTAAAATGTTAGATTAACTTACAGGGAGTCAGGCATCATCAGTATAATCATCAATCAATAAATAATTATGTAAGTATGCAGATGAGCTAGAATCAAAGTCTTGAGTGAACTTTTGACTGGTTGGCACACAGATTTTTGTGTGAAAATTAGTTGTTTCTAGAACATAACATTATATATATTTCTCTAACACCAGCACCAAAGTCTCCTGAGCTGCGTTTGGAGCCAATAAACTGCACAACCATTACAGTACAGTGGCAGCAGGACTCCAAGGACACTGCAGCTATTCAAGGGTACAAGCTGTATTACAAGGAAGAAGGCCAACAGGAGAATGGACCAATTCTGTTGGATGCCAGTGATCTTGAGTACACTGTCAGTGGTTTAGGTGAGTATATAAAATACTTCTTAACTCTTCTGTAAGACAGCAAAGTCAAAGGACATCTTGCAGAGTTTAGATCATTAGACCTGTAAGGCAGCAGCATTAGGTTTGGCCATCTAGTTTCTCAGAAATAAGTTTGCAAGCTTGAGTAATGCTACTGATGGCATAATCCTCTCCTAAAATGTGTTGCACAACACTTAAGTAACCAGATCTTGTCAAACTTGTGTAAGTTTGAAGGACATCCAGCTACTTATTAGAAGATACAGAACTTACAGTTAGTAAATACTGCTAGTAAATGATATGGCTTTTTAATATCTAGTTTAATATGCATTTTTTTCAGCTTTTGTGTGTTTATGCCCGATCTAGTAACTGTGAAAGATTAATATAAAATATTAAAGATTTTTCCCTAGTTTTTCTAGCCTTTTTCTCTGTTATTTGTAACCTTTGTCACAGCTGTTCTACACAACTAGCACTACTTGCTCACTGTAGTAGCAAGTAGCCCTTGTGCATATTGATATCCTGTTAATATTTTTCAGGAGCACTGGTGAATATTTGCAGGAAGATTAGGGCACAGTGACTTTGAGTGTCACTGGAGTATTCCCACTAATCACCTTGCTGCATCTTTGTATAGCTCTTGTAATGTGTATTAGTGTCAGTGTGCTGATGTCATCCCCAGGTTGGAGGTGCTTACATATAGAACTGAGAACTTGTCACTAAAAGATGTGATCTATAATGTAATCATCAAAAGTAGCACAGGACTTGATGCTTTTGCAGTGTTTTGAGCTAGTTTACTTAGGGACTAGTGAGGAAAATTTGTCTTGACTAAATGATCAAAATTGACCTGCCATCTTAATTAGGTCAAATGGCCTCTTGACCACACTCAGATATTCTCATCTGCTGCATACAGTTGAGATACTATTTTGGGGGAGATTTGAGGAGAGCATTCTGGTCTGTTAACTGGACAACTGGCCATCTGTGACCATTTCTAGGCAGAGCATCTGGCAGCAGCTGACTGTTTAACAGAGCTGTGAGACAAAAGAGCAGTGGGTTGAAGGGATGTGGTGTCTGTGTCCTAGGATGTAAGTGCTTTTTTTCTTTTTTTCTTTTTTTTTCTCCTTGTTTTGCAGTGGTAATTTCACACATGTGCTTATTAACTTTGTGCTCCACATTGTAGGGATTTTCTGAGTACACTAATCCCCTTCAGAATAATGTAATTCTGCAAAATAATATTTTATAATGTATATTATCTGTGTGGTTTTATTAGGGTTGGGTTTGGTTTGTTTGTTTTGTTGTTGTTTGTTTGTTTGTTTTTCCCAGTGAGCATGTAGAAGAGAAAACAAAAGCCAAGTAAATTTGGGAAATTACAACTTTCATAAGTAACTTTTGTAGCTGAACCAGAAGAAATGAAGGCCTGGAAGAATTCATGTGCTTGAGTTAATGACTCAGTCGCAGTGCACCTGATGGGCTGAGTGTTTGTTCCTTTTCATAATTCTAAGTATCTAAATATGGTGACCAAAACATTATTCACTCCATATAACCTAATTGCCATAATTTCTATTTTTCACATATGCTGCCACTTCATTCTGCCAAGGTTAGATCCACTGAAGTGTCTTTTTTTCAAATGACTTCAGTAGAAGTCAACTTTTTGGTTTTCAGTGGGATGTGCTGAGCTATTTGAAGTATCAAATATGGAGGTTTCCTTGCTGGTTTATTTTTTTTTTTTTCCTACAAAAAAACCTCACTTGGCACAGAAAATTTTATTAGGTCATGATTTTCCACTAAGATGATTACATATGGTGAAGGCTGGAAAGTTCACATAGACTTCTCTTAGTGCCTGTCTGACTACTGTATTTGCCCATTGAGAAGCCTCCTGTCTGAAATATTTGTGCATGCTTAATTATTTCTTAGTAAACAGTACTGACCCTTTTTCAGCTTGTGCCAGCTGCACATGAGAAGAACATATCAGGTAAAATTTATATGCAATATATAAAACCACAAAGACTCTAGCAATGTCCATGCATTAAGAAGAGATTTATTTGCTTTTAATTTCTTGTGAATAATATAAATAATTTGGACTGGTTTATTTTATTTATGTATTTCATATTTAAAACTTTATTTATTAGGAAATGATCTTACCTAGTAGAATTTGAGATGAAACAAGGCAAGCCACCACTTTAGGTTTTGTGACTGTGGTAAACTTAATCATCATGAACTGGACAGAAGCTTTGAGGACTAATGTTCTGTCATCCATTTGCTTCTCCTGAGGACGCTAAACTACTGATGTATCGACAGCCTCTTTAACATAAATGTCTTCCTTAGGAGCTACAGGAATTAGTAGAATACTGCAAGTGAGAAACCTGAAGGAGAGAGGTGTGTTTTCAGATACTTGGTTTCATGTATGTTGGGTAACATAGTCAAATGAAAAGGTTATTCCTACTTTAGAAGAATATGCTAATAGTATTAGATACTTCCCAGAGGCAAACATGGAGTACTTTCTCGGTTGCCACTGAAGTTCTGTCTTCCATGAAGATTCCCTCTTCATGTCTTTATTGGTCATATCTAAGGCTCTACAGTTCCCTATTCTCTTACATAGTTGATAAATGCAGATAGATTTCTAGTGACTTTTGGAGCATTTCAGTATGACTCTCCATGGAACTTTCTGCAGATGTTGGTACACCTGCCAATTGTGCAAGATCTGTGTATTTAAAGATGACAGTTCACTTACTCTGTTGCAATTGAAGTGCACCACAAAATCAGAATTTATAATATTCTTTAATCAAAGAGAACATTAGCATTGATATTATAAGAACTGTTGATTGCATTGATTGGTGATAACGTAGAACTACAGTAAATGATTACAGATGTCTTGAGGACTTTTGATGAAGGAACAAATATGATCGGTAAAGCAGAATCAGCAATGCTAGTGTAAAAAGGTTATAACTGAATGCAATATGAATATTATGCTGTATGTTTTATTCTTTTGTTTGTTCTTGGGTTGGTTTTTTTGGTTGGTTTTTTTTTTGAGAACTGTCCTCTCTTACTTCAGTGTAGGTCTACCCAGTTACTACTGTATATTTTTAAACTGGATTATTTAGCATGAGAGTCACTATGTAAATATAATTAAGTGATCTGATGGAAGTCGGTGTTTCAATTCTCAAAATAAATATCCACAGTTTCACATAGGCTTTTGTTTGTGTTAAAGCTCTTGGCATTTATTTTTCAATAGCAGGCAGTTTCCTAGTCCAGTGTAAAATTCCATTATCACTGGTATTTGCCACAGGAACAGACCCTTGGGTGCATACCATGCATTTTTGCCTCTATTTTTAATTCCTTCTTTGCTTCCTCCTGCTCTACAAAGTTTTCCCTAACAGAAAGTCTTTCATCGTGAGACTTGATGAGTGTGCTGGTACAGGTTCTGTTCATGTAGTGTTTCAGAATGTGTGTTCAGAAGCTGAAGTGTGTTTTGTTGGTGGAAGAATTTGTTGGGCAGCCCTCCTGCAGTGCAACAGGAGAGGGATTGGCAAAGCTTGAAAATCAAAGCAAAGGGAGTGTCCAGAGCAACTAATCTCCCTCTTTAAATGTTTTCAACTTGTTTTTTTCAAACAGCATTTTAAGCATGCACGTATGCATCTCTGCCTTGGTGTTGTTGGTACTGGGGACTGTGCTAGGTGGAGCTCACTGTATTTGCAGCTAAAAGGTTGATACAAAGGTAGAACACACCCAGGTGGGCAGTTCCTCAGGAGAGAGACTACTCATCTGGTTTAGTGAAGCCAGGATCTCTTTGTAACTAGGTTGTAATGGTGATAGCAACATCATACTGGAAGCTACATCTAGGGAGAATAAAATAAAATTCAGCTTCTTGGTTAACAGACTCAAGAAACATGATTGATTCTGAGGCTGCAACACAAGAACACTTCTCCAGGCTACCTCAAAGTGATCCAATCTGAACTTTTTTTATTTTTCAGTTCTTATAATGGTAGTAGTTATTTAAATGAATGCCACTGATGATGAGGAAAAGCAACATGGGTTTGTGCCATGAAAAGAATTCTTCTTGAAGCAAGAATTCATCCTAGCTGCTGTGTGGGAGCTGTACCACCTTCAGTTAGAGTGAGGATTTTAGAAGTTGCACTTGGGTGGCAAGGCTAACCTGGGGTGTAGAGGCGACCAGGTGAACACAATCAGGTGTTGCCAGTTAGGAGGAGGAAGGCATGAGCTCCTGTTAAGCCCACCTGTGCCCAATCAGGGCTGGTCCCAACTGCGCATGAGCAGAATTGGGGGAAACAATAAACTGACAAGAGCTCGCCCTATCCTGGCTTCTCACCTTTTATTGGTCCCCCAATTCTGCTCATGCACAGTTGGGGCCAGCCCTGATTGGGCACAGGTGGGCTTAACAGGAGCTCATGCCTTCCTCCTCCTAACTGGCAACACCTGATTGTGTTCACCTGGTGGCCTCTACACTGGGGTCTTACTGGATGCACACGAATCCCTGAGGCAAGCAGGTTGTGGCAGAGATGTGCACACTTTAGGTGCTCTTTTGTTTCTGTTGCTTACAAGATGATATTGCAGTAAATAACCCTTTACAGGCAGACACCTCAGGGCATGGAAAAACTGGTCTGTTAGCTTTGGTGAGAATGCCTTGAGCAGGGGAGCCCACAGGTCTTGGCCTTTCCCTGGTGAAGGCCCTTCACCAGGAGAGCCTGCAGCCCCCCAGGAGCACTGCAGGCTCATCAGGGCTTAGGGCACTTCCAGACTGGAGGGCACTAGGTAGAGGTTGCCAAGTAATTTGATGGCCATGAAATGAGTTTATCTGCTTTAAAAAATTAAAAACAAAACCAAAAATACCCCAATTATTTGTTATTCCACCGAAGCTTGGAGAATCTGCAAGCTCTGTCTCTGGAAAAACTGCTTCAATGCTGACTGCTGACTGGGGTCAGCTCAGCTGTTTAGCATGAGGATCATCACAATCCCTGCTTCTTTTCCTAGCACTACAGTTTTCTGTTACCTGGTGCATTTTACCCTGCCACAGTATAATCGTTCTGGAAAAAATAGATGCTGTCAGACTTATTTGTGTGAGTTACTCCAGAATGTTTGGTCTTAATCAGAAAAACTCTCCTGCCTGAAAGGTCTTCCATGGTCTACACATTTCCAGTTGAAGAGAGGAGAGATACAGAACAGTGCATTTCTCTGGCCTCCTCAAATTGGACAAAATTTACAGATGAAGAATTTGTCAAAGTCTAAAAAACACAGACACATTTTTTGGCCCTGCTTGGCATTCTCCTCTGAAAAAGGGGCTTAATTAGCTGACTACCTACTACACTTAGCATTCCCCCAGAAACTTAGCCTTCAGCTGTTTAATTTTCCCTGGATCTGTTTATATAATTTTACAATCATGATTACAGCTAAGCTGTAGTCTGGGGCAGTGGAGATGGCAAGGTGATTCTACAGTCAATAGAAACTGAATAATGGTGCTTAGGAGGAGTTAATGCAAAACATGTCTCCAGCTAAGCTGCCTGATGTGAGTCACCTAGGTTTCCAATAGTAATTCTGTAAAAGTGCTTATCAAGTTTTGCTAGGCAGTTTGTATGATAGATATGGCATGATGGTTTTGTTTGCACAATATTGCAAGTGGATGTGCTAGAAAAATGTGAATTTCAAAAACTTAATGACATCTTTGACAGCTTTGATGGCATCTTTCTCATTAAGTACTGCAAATGTTGTAATAATGAGAAGTAATACTGTAAGGACACTCAGTGTGTTAATATAGTTATTTCTTACAGCTAGGGCTATACTTTAAGTAGTATCCCATGTTTTGTTGGTGTCAAAGAGAAGTCTTTCAAACTTGTGTATGAAAATTCTGGCATGTCCAAAATTGTGTATATGGGAATTAATACGGCATTTTGGTTAAAAGTCACTATTGAAATTTAGCTTGGGATTCCCATACAAATTCCAGGAGCCAGGCATAACTATAGTTTGATGAAATGATGTGAAAGAAACACAGGTCTTCTCCCTCAGTACTTGTTTCTTTTTATTTTTATTTCATAGTTAATGTTCTCTAGTGGAATTCAATAAAATACAATCTAGCATTACAGATACTATCTCTGTTTGAGGTATTTCATATCAGATCAGACATTCACAGTTAATCAAATGTTGATTTGAATGAACCCCATCTCTATTAAAAATAAAACCAAAACCAACCAAAATAAAAATCAGGAATTACTTTAGTTCTTTTTAAAGATGAACTAAAATCTCACTTTCCCAGCTTAGAAAAGCAGATAATAGAGCTGTCTGCTGTATATACTGCAGCCATCATATTTACATTGTAACATGGTGAAAAGTGTCTAATAGCTCAGTAGGTGACCAGGACAAATATTATCATTTATTTCCACTGTTTACAGCTGGGTCAGTCTAGTGTTTACTCATGCTGATTACATCCTTAAACTAAACCTCTTATCTGTCAATTCTCCTGATTATGTGTAACAGGCATGCTACTACTACTTATCAGCTAAAACATAAGGGATTTGCTGAGAGAGGGGAGGAGGAACTGGTCATGTTGCACAGTAATAATACCAAAAGCCTTAGAAATAGGTTGGGAATGTTTGAAAGCAACCTTTTCCTCAGCTGTGACCTCTTTCTCTTTTGCAGACATCTCAGTTTATGTGTATTTGTACTTAACAAACCTAAGCTCTTGCCTGGTCCTGATACCACAGTGTGCTTCTACTCCATGTCAATAAACAAGACACACACATTCCTCACTTCATAATCATGACAGGCCAACCTGTCACCACTCTAACTGAGCCTGTCTTTCAGATCCAGACGTGTCATAGCTGCACATAATTTTTTTTTTCTTTTTTTTCTTTAAGTGTTTAAAAGGGGTAGCGGGAGAAACCCTTATATATTACAAGGGAGAAAGGAGAGGGTTTAGCCTGTAACTTTTTTTTTATCTGCAAAATATCAAAGCAAATGCTGCTTTGGTAAGCTTTTATTTCTTTTATTTAAAATGCATGTAGCATTTCACAGGCTGTAAATAGAGATGAAACTGCTTTCCGTTCTGTTGTTGGAATTTACAAAATGCCACATTTTGTTTCAAATGTGTGTCAGTGCTGGTAATTTCTCTGGTTATGTTGGTAGCAGAGAGCTCCTTTTAGATTCAGGTTTCTTATTCTGGCTTGTGCAAGCACTAGGTCAGGTGGCAGAGGAAGGTTGGTACCCAACCTCTGTCTTGTGCAGCGTTACTGATCCCGTGCTTGTTGGTCCAGGTGCAGGCTTAATAATGTCCCAGGAGAAATGAGCAGGGAATATCAGGAGGTTACAAACACTGAGATGAGCTGACCAGACAAACTGACTCACAGACTCACCCACTGGCTTATGCATCCCTTAGGGAAGACAAACACTACACTGCTCTGTTCAGGTGAAAAGTTGACTCACTCAGGTTTTAAATTGAATTCTTACTGAGCAAAACAGAAGCTCAAGTTTAGCTGTGTGGCCCTTTGGAGCTTACTGCCGTGGCATCCACTACAACAACCAGGTCTTAGGCTCAGCATTATTTAAGCATTGTGAGTGGGAACACGACCTGGAATCCCAGATAAGTATCAGCTTGTTCAGAGCAGATTTGCTGTGGAGAGGGCAGTTAACTGTCAGCTGCTGGTGCCACATAGTTACTGTGCAGTTCAGGTGCCACATCGGTAAAAATGCAGTGCTTTCCTTCCTGTGTAGTTTTTGCAATTATTTATCTTGTACTGCTCAGTATTGCAGATTTGTATCATAATTATATATTATCACTTTAATTTTTGTTCTTAAAAATAGGCTTACTTCTTCATATATTCTTTCTGACTGCATTTAAATTTGCCTCTGTTAAAGTGGGTTTGTCAGTTCCTTAAATTACAGCACAGTTACTTCTGTCCATGTTTTTATTTTCGAAAGTACAAGTTATTTTCATCCAGTGCATTTGTAATGGAAAACTTTAATGTTTAATGTATTTGTCAATTTTAAATTACACCATCGAGTCTCTCTATAAGTTACTGATTTTGCCAGTAATCAACTTCAGTAGCCACTGAAATACTGAAATCTGTAACGTCTGCATTAGCAGCATAACTGCTTTGGGTGACGATTACAATGTTTCATATGACAGACACTAAGAGGACTCTTCAGGCTTTGAATTAACTGCAGAGTCACGAAGTGGTTCTAAAAATGGACAATTACTGATTTCTCTACATGCTAAGCACATAGTCTTGGGTCAGAAAGATGCATTCTTGCTCTCGGGGTTAAGATCTTTCAGAAACGGGTAGATTGTGTGTTGGATGGGTTGCCTAATATATTTTTATGTAACCTTCTTGAACATTCTCTCTGGGCTGTTCCAGTTTGAAGCCATTTATGTGGAAAAACAGTCCTGACATTGTCATTTAAATGTCTTGACTTTTGCAGTAATTCATTTTAACTTCCCAAGCTAGTGGCTCCTTAAAGGGGAAGGACACGGTGAGGGAGGAGATTCCCAAGTACAGAATAAGGATTGAATGTACTGTACTTAGAAAAAACAAAATAGATTTCCAAGACCAATTAAGCCTGGCTCTCTAAAGAGGTAGTGGGAGCTCTCTGGATGAGGGAAGTTTCATTATTTCGTGGAACAATGCCTTGTAGCAACGTTAAAGGTAAAAATGTAAAGACACAGGCTTTACTAAGGCAACAGGAGAGCTTATGTTTCGTGAGCCCACTGGAGTAGCATGGAGAGTTGTTTCCTTGTTTTTTAGAGAATTTCTGTCTCTTCATCAACTCTCCCTGTAACTCAGTCAGATGCAGTTTTTTTCTCTCAGGACTTGTGTCACAATTTGAAGAACTGGAATCAAGGATGCTGCAAAGCCTTGAAAATTGGAAGGGGAGGTTTTTGTGCACTCTGGCAAGGTGATTTGACAGCCTATAGTAATGCAAAATACATCCTTCAAAATATTTAAAAGTAAACTTTTCAGTGGTGGGAATGTGATTAGAATCTTGCAGGAAATGCTCTCTGCTGCTTTGTGTTCTCCAGGTAGAAATTCCACCATTTAAAGTTAAAACCTGTGTGGGAATTCAGTTGGGAACTTGTGTCATGTTGATTGAGTAACAGTTAGGATGCATGCAAATACTGTTTCATTGTTTGCTTGCTGGAGCTGAAAGTTAAAACTCGGCACATTCAAAGGACATGCTGATCACTCTCTACATCAAGGAAGTTGTAAATTATTTTAAATAAGAACCTTCAAAATTGCTTTTGAAATTAGGGTGTTACAATGAATTTGTGTGCATTTAATAGTGATAATGTAAAAGTGACCAATAAATAGACTGATTTCTTGGAAGCAGAAATTAGGCTAAATGTGTACCCCTGTTTAAAGAGGAAAAAAGAATAAGCAGTTAGCAATGGCAGAAATGACCAGATAATTGCTCAAGTTTCTTAAACAGAACAACAAAATAAACCAAACCAAGTAAAAAAGCCCACAATTATGTACATTCCTCCTGTACAACCTTTTTAAGACTTAAACAGAACTTTAAGTGTGGTGGTTGTTTTGGGGTTTGTTTTTTTTTTTTTTTCCCCCTGGATCTAGAGCATTTGTCTCTGGAAGACAGCATTATTTAATTTGCTATTTATTGAACTTCATTAGTAAAATACTTAAGTCCTGGATTGCAAAGAAACTGCCCCTTGGAGAAAGCTTAGAGAAAACTCCTGTTATAGGAAATTAAATCAACATTGTCCATTAATCATACTGCATGTCAACCCCCAGACCTCTCTTGATTGTTCTTGGTGAATGTGAGGAACCATTAGATGTGTGAGGTCCTTAAAGGTCTGAGTAAGTCAAAGGGGAAGAGTTTAAAAAAATGCCACCATTAGCACATGAAAGAGACTTCAGAGTGGACAGAAGAAAACATTTGCTGTACAGGGCTAGTTACTTCTCTTAATTCCCATCCCCCCCCTAAAAAAATATCTTATTATTTTCTTCTTTTGTTAAACAACAATCCAGATGTTGTGATCAAAATGTTAATTTAATTTCTCCTGAGGTTTTTTTCAAAGAACATTTTTTTGGGGTTATGCTACCACTTGTGATAGTTGCATGGGAAAGGTAAATGTAGAGTTTCTTTGTAAATGCAGTTCTAAGTAAATGCACTTCTAAGGCTAAGTTGTTTTCTGGTGGCTTTCCTACCTTCAGGTAACACCTTGGGTATACATTTGCCATGAAGGCATTGTTGCTAACATTGCAGTTTTGTATTTTGGGAGAGGATGTAATTGAGGAAAAGCTTTGCGCTTTTTTTTTTTTTTTTTTTTTTTTTTTTTTTTTTTTTTTTTTTTTTTTTTTTTTTTTTGCAGCACCACGACAAAAAGCTGCTTTAGGCAGTTGTTCATATTTTCACTTTCCTTTGTTATTTCTGCTAGCAACACACGCTGCATCCTTCAAGAAATATGTGACCATTCCAATGAGTTTACTAGTGGTGGATGAGAGTTCACTGCCCCATCTTACTAACTGGGTACCTGAAATACAAGGAAGAGAAGGCCATTTTCATGGAGTTGCTTGGGTACTGATGGTTTAAACTGCGTGTTTTAGTTACCACATCTCCCACATCAGTAACAAAACTGAGCTGTAGATGTCCAGTTTTGCATTCAGTCTATTAGATAACAGCTCCCCCTTGAGGGAAACTACTTTTATTAATAAATTCATAACATGGATATTCTATCATTGGAGATTTTGTGTGGCTAGGTTTGAAGTTCACAATTTCACCAGGCTGTGTGACATGAAACAAACTTGTTGTAGCTGTATTGTGTCCTAACCATCTGGCCACAGCTGGGAACTGTGAGGTGGTTCTGCCAGCAGCTCAGTCTGTCACCCTGAGTTGTGACTTACTTCTTATTGTTCATCAAAGTGCAGCTTGGAGCACAATAAAATAGAAAAAGCTGGAAGAAGGTGCCCCCCATTCCTTGTGTACCTGCCTGTGCTACTTTGTGCTTCTCCCCTCTGTGCTTACATCAACACGTGTGGTTGCACAGGGACAGGGTGGGAGGTTGGTCTGAATGAAAAATAACAAATTAAGGTTGTGGCAGGAGTGAGTGGCTGAAGGGGAGAGAAGCAGGCTGGCTTCTTTCAGCCCCAGTGTTGGCTAATGCTGGCTTAAACTCCTCGTCAAGCTGCAGGGTCAATTTAGCATTTGTGAAACTGAATTAATGATGGGAAACCCTTTTAATTGTACAAAGGAAGATAGCTAGCTAAGAGTTAAGTAGCTGTGTGTTTATTTTATGTAAGTAATCAATCAGTCAGAATGTGTTCCATTTTCTAACTGTTGTATAAACTTCATATGCAGAGGAATTACATCAAGATAATTTTCTTCTCCCTTTTTCAATCAAGATAGGAATATAGCTTGGATTTAAATCTCGAATGCATTAAGAAAGATAACAAAAATAACCTGGATTATAAGTAGTCTCCTATTTCTACTCTGCACCTTTCAGTTTGTTAGTACAATGTTTGACATGTATTCAGTGTTTGTTCTTCACAAAACTAATTAAAAATATAGTGGGTATGGAAAGAGATTTAAATTACAGCTGGTCTGTGGTCAAACATTTTGACAACAGCAGCATTGCTTCCCTTGAGAAGTGATTATTTTTTTAATTAAAAAAAAAATTAAAAACATTTTGAAGGAAAAAATTTAAGCCAGACCATATTTCTATGTATATAATTAAGGAAAATACTCTACACACATAAAAAGCATTCATGTAAAAAGAGACAGAAGCTGTGAAATTCTTTTCCAGATTCTTCAAAGCTGTAATTTGCTTTTCCACATTGTTATTGCTGCTTTATGCTATTCTGAGCATACTTTACAGTTCGTTAACATCTACCTGTAGTAAGTAGTATTTGCATTTAAAATGTAATCCATTTCCAAGTTGGAGAAAAAAATATATTTCTGTTTTACAGAACACCATAAAGTGTAAAATGAATAGGAGGTGCTGTATTGACAGCCAGAAGAGCAAAAGATTTTCAGATGTTTCGGGAAACCTGAAATCTTCCAAGCTACTATATTGTTTAGATGCCTCCTTGTATGGACATTATACATTTTTGTAGAAGGGTATCAGGGCTCAGAACACAGTTCAGAGAATTACTCTGAGTAAAGGATTTGTGGTCCTGAGTATATTAGGTCCAAATTCAGCTAACACATGGTGACCCCTTGTACACCACCTGATCTGTCTATGGTGCTGTCAAGAATACTGTTCCAGAAATTTGGTCTTAATTAAGTAGTCTTCAAATCAGCCATTAACATCTATTTAACTAAAAGCAACAACAACATTAACTTGCACAGCTGCTGCCACTAGTAGAGTCTGAGTAATCCTTGTGGTGAGTTATCTTAGAAAGAGCAGAGTCCTGGCCTGAAAAGAAATGAGCACAAGATGCCATTGAAATATGGTTTTTGGTGGAATCAGGGTGGAAATGAAAAGTCAGTAGGATTTTTATGGAGCAGCAGATTCTTCTGGCCTTCCAGATGGGTATTTGTACCAAAGATAACCTCACTGAAAGTATTCAAGACAGAATATAAGTATGTAGTCTATCAGGCTTCATCGCCTGGTGACAAACTCTCACTTATTATGTTTTTAATAATTTTTTCTGTGCAAATTCCTTCCACAAAGCTCATTACAAATAGCTCATGCCAGTGTACCATTGATTATCACAGCAGTGCATCTTAGAGCAAAGGATGCTGTAGGGTCCTGGACACTTTCATTATCATTACAAAAGGAAATTTTCTTTAGGGAATGTTTTGGATAACCTGCATGAAAACGTAAAGACTAAAGATAACACTGCTGTGCTAAACCACTAGGGAGATTGTTCATCATAATCTAAATGTAATTAGAGTTAAAACCCTTGCTAAATGTCACAGATACATAACGAGTCAGAGAAGCTGGAGAGAATGAGGCATCATCTAAGGAAGACAGTGAAAGAAAAGTAACAGACACATTTATGTATGGAGAGAGAATACTTTTCATGGCTGAGGAAATGCAAAGTCCTCATGCAACTACACTTCAGGTGGAACTGCCTGCTGAGCTCAGGCATTTGAGTTGAACTCTTTACAAGCACTGTTAGCTGCCTTCCCTGCTTCCTGGCTTATGAACCTCTGTGAGTGGAGAACATACAGCACTGTATGCTGAGTTTTCAGTTAATACTTTGCATTGCAAGTAGTGTGCAAAGGAAACTTGATGCCAACCTTTTATTTAAGCCTTTGAATTTAACTTGAGCAAATGAAGTATGAGAGTTTTCATATTAGCAGCAGTAAATGCGTATCAGACTAACTGCCAGTCTGTGACAAATGTGTCAGTTTAGCAGATTGACTGTAAACCTGTCAGCCTCCAAGGTTACTCTGCCACTCTACCCTGTATTCAGCAAATGAGTGCCAAATTTTGAGTTTCATTAAGCATTTGCTTTATTTACATATGAAAGTGTCTGACAGTAATAGTTCAGTTCTTGCACAAGTGTGCACGCTAGCAGGCCCATGGACACAGTGTGCATTCGGTATCTCTGTTTGGTAGGTGTACCCCACAGCCTGGTGTCTGGCACATAAAAGGGAGCACTGTGCCAGCAGGAGTACACATGGCCCTTGACACCTGCAATAACACAATGTCCCACTGCAGTTTGGGCCCTAATTATAGATGCAGCTGGATATAAGCGGTGTAGCCAATATTTACCTTAAGAAAAATACAGTGGTGGTTTCTACTTGCTTGTATTTTGCTTGTTTTCCTGTAATGACTGACTTGTTTTACATTTAGAAATCTGAACTTGTTTTTGTGCAGTTCCTTGTTGCCCTCTCAAGGAAGGGAGAGCAGGACTGATTGTTAATTGCCCTACCTGAAACTTTGCATCTTGCAGTCATGCTTGCAACAGCACAACTCCTAAAGCTTGAGATCTGAGAAGAGTCATCAGCCCCAGATGTTTTTGCAATGAAATTGTGCACCTCCTAGAAAGTCACTGTGGTGCAAGTAATGATAGATAGTGTTTTCATTTTGCTGCACAAAAGGGTCAAAATGGCATGTGGAGTCCATGACAGACCAGCAGAAAATGTTGGTTCTGACAGAAAATTTATTTCATAGCTTCAGGGGGAAGTTTGGGTGCTGTGAACAGATTGCCTTTGTCATTGTGTAAAAATGAGTTATTGTAAGGTGATGCTGGATGTCAGGCACTCAGTGTGTACGTAAAATAGTGCTTGGTACTAAACAGATCTTAAGCCAAACTTGGTAGAGTGTTCATATAGCATTATATTTAAATACATTTTTCTGGAAGCATTTCTCTTAGCATGAAGGTCAGGTAAACTATCTGCACTTCCTTCCTCTCTGTGACCCAGAAATGCTGATCATCTTTTTAATCTCTTCCATCTCATGGAAAATAACCTTTTATAGCACACTCCTGTTTTGAGGCTCTTAGCAGCATTTGTGTGGTCTGTTGGGTTTTTTTCCCCTAACCCTTTACTGTAATGTTTGATTTACTCACAGTTTTTTGTCACTCATTCATGGGTCTGTTGCTGCATGCAAGGGAACCTTACGTGGGGTGGCACATCCTATTTGGGCCACTGAATGAATTCTCAGTGGATGGGATCTGTGTTAGTAACTGGGGGTTATTAAGGCTCTGCCGGCTCCTTCGGACACTCTTTCCCTCCCCCCTCGGGCTCCCTTTCTTCTTCCAGAGATGGCCTCTCTACATAATTCCATTAAAGTGATTGTGCTGTGAGGGGTGGACTGAGGGGCAGTGCTCTCATCTTTCAAAGCAGGACCAATGAGCTATGTGCTTTCCACTGGGCAGCAACAAAAGAAAAGGTCTCTCAGAAGAAAAGATGAACACAAAAGATCAAAATTAGGTGTTTGTCCAGGCCTCTGGTATTGCTTTCAAGTTAGCTTTTGAGGGCTCACTTGGAAAACGGTGAGCCAGGCTAGTTAACATAAGGGTGCCTGCGGGTTTGAGAGTGTGGTGTTAGAATAATATTGGAAGAGAGCTTTTTGCATGTGCAATCAAACATTTCTGTAAAGTGCAAGAGAAATAGGGACTGCTTGAAAGCGTTGCTCTGCACCCGTAAGGAAATGGAGCAAGCTTCACATCCTGGAGATTTGCTTCACTTCTTTAAAAAAGATTAGGGACATTTAGACAGTTCTCTTGTTTCCCTAGACCCCAAAAGGCCAAACTGTCAGGAATTCTTTCTGCCCCACCAGCCCTCCCCACCCCCACTTTTTTTTTTTTTTTTTTTTTTTTTTTTTTTTTTTATAAAGCTGCTATTGCTGATGGTGGGCAGTAGGAGAGGTGATGTTTTTACTGCAAGGGGGTGTGAGGTGTTGTTTGTCCTGGGGCCCTCTAAGGGGATAGCGCAGAGCTACAAAAGGGATACAGACCCTTTACAGATTTAGACAAATAAGCGAGAGCCATCCAAAGCCCTGCAAGGCCAGACTGTTTAGCTGGATCAATTCACCTATGTCGTATGTTCCAGTTTCTACCAAAATAAACTCCTACAATGTTGTACTAAGAACAAATTGCTTACTTTCTACTTCAGTTATTTGGTTTGCAAAGGAAAACACGAGTATCACAGACAGTCTTTGTTCCAGCTGTTTAAAGTTACTTTTAAAGTGGAAAAGAAACCATGAGATGTAAAATGTTGGCAATTTGTAACCTCTCAAATTGTTTTAATATGATATTAACAAGGTTATTTAAAATGTACAATCAATTGAAATTTTACTCCTTTAAAAATAGAAGTAATCAAATATTATTATCTAAAGGTAGAATAATGCTTAGAAATTGCATGCTCAGATTTTTGGCAAGACTTTAAAAAACATAGAACAGGGTTGGTGGACTGTATTTATTTGTTTATTCATATGTACTCAAGCAGGATAAAAAAGTATTTTTAGAAGAGAGAAATAAAACCCAGTTCTCAAAATCTGGGAGGGAATACCTGCTTTTGTGAGGAACAGACCTGAATTTGTATCCTCCTACTTCCCAGCTTTATGTTACTGTTTGGCTTGATGCACTTTTCTCCATCCCTTTCTTCTCTGGTGTATTTGAAATGTATTTGCTTATTTTCCTAATAAGTTTCTGCTGTATTTACATTACTTTGCTTCAAAAGTACATTTTCAAGGATAGTGTTTCTCAGTGCTCTTCCTTTCCCACCCTTCCCCCTTAATAATTCCCCTGGACCTCTGTTGCTTGGAGCAGACTTTAGCTAGCCCCAGATTTGATGTCAAAGGCCACGACCCGATGTCAGAGCAGCCCATGCTGCTGGCCTCTTCTTTGAATAATTATCTGGAGTTTATTGTGTTGAAGGGATGGGCTTGGGGGCAGCGCAGTCACCCTGGCAAACCAGACCAATGAGCTATCCAGCCGGACCACTACCCAACAATGGACCTGTAGGTTACACAAAAAATCCAGCAGCACAAAAGATTAAATTAAAAATGGACATTTGGCCACAGGAGTTTTGTCCTTAGAACAATAATTTTTCAGCCTTCTGAGTGTGGTGTGGTTTTCATACCTTTAAATGAAAAAAAAAATAAAAAAAATACTGTTCTTTCTGTAAGCTAGAATAAAATTGAAATATTTTTCCTGTCCCCTTTTCCCAACTGTTACAGTCATCATATTGGATGTAGCTTGACAAGTTGTTTCAAGGTTTCTAGTTGACTCAGAACATTGTGACTGAACTTTTTTTTTTTTTTTTTTTTTTTTTAGAAACAAGAACATACCCCCTCCCTCCCTCAATACCTGTATTTCCATCAATGTTTTCCTTTTAAATTATTGAGAATGGGGATGTTCAAAACTGGTATGAAAGTATGTTCACTCTCCAGACTGAACGAGTCAACAATAAATGATAGTAAAATGTCCATTTTCTTTGGCCATCCTTATCTTTTCCTCTCCCCAAAGAGGATTTAAAAAGTCTGAAATCCAGATTGTGAAGGGCTGTCTCTTCTTATCAGGATGGAATGAAAGGCTGCTGGAGGTGGACTCAGTGTTCTGGAGGGGTGGGGGAAAAAAAAAAGTTCTTTCATGGTCTGACCTCGGATTCTTTCTTAATTTTATCTAGCCCTGACCTGTTGGCTCTGCTCTGGCTCCTTTCAAGGCCTTTCAGAGCTTCACAAACATGCAGCAGCTGAAGGAAACAATGACAGGGCTTTTAGGGGTTGCAATATTACACTCTCATGTAACCTTGGCTAAATAGCCTGTAAACAGATGCTTTCTATGAAGCATTTGCCAGAAAGCCAAAATTTTGGCTGTGTTGGTATCAGCAAACATGGCTTTCTGTAACACTCTTGATTTAGGAGTCTGTCTTTTGCATTTCATGTAAGCTTTGGCTGGATGAACAGTTAGGGAGTGTGGCTCCTGTGTACATCGTGGCTGTGGAACCTGCTTTGTTTTCATCTGTAATGCTTTAGATTCACGAGAAATAGAAGAATTGTATGAAGAAAAATTATCAAAATCTGAAAAGGATAAATGCAGTTTGATCTTTTGCAGAAAACTGATTTGAAGATAGCATTAAAATGTAATCAAAACATACACATTTCTGTGTATTTGTTTGAGAATGGAGGATGGAATTGTATATAGATTAGGGTTTTTCATGGGCTGTGCTGTTAGTGTCACACTGCTATAAGTTTAGAGGTTTTTAATTATATGATAGAATGTATTGGGAATGGAATTTTTGTTCCAATCTGAGTATGGAAAGTCACTTTTTTGGTCTTATTAACTTTTCCTAAAAGTTTGCTCTCTGCAGTCCTGGTCATGTTAGAATGAGGTAGCTGCGTTAAAAAGTCCTTCACCAGCTGCAAAGTGATTAGAAGCACATTTTTGGTAATAGCTTTTAAACTTCTAATACAGGCATCCAATACTTGATGCCTCTGGTTTTTCAGCTGTGTTCATTGGAAGTGCATGGGGACACCATCTGGCAGTAATGAGTTACAACTCTACCAGACGGAACTAAGTCTCATCGGTTGGAGGGATGTTCTTTCCTCTCTCCTTGTCACTTGAATCACTAGGGAAATGTCTTCAAAACAGAGGACCTTCCTCCAAATGCTGGCAGCAGTCAGCCCAGGAAAACCCAGTTTTTCAGTGGGTGTATTTCAGAGGCCAGTAAGGGTGAACCATTTATTCTGCTGTGGAACAATACCAGATTGGTTGTATAGTTATGTGTATTTGTCTCAATGCTTTAGAAGACTTGAAGAATTAAGTTTGACTAACTCAGTGGAATACCATGGAATACACCAACATACACTATGGCATGGGAAGATACCAGCTCTTTTTTAGCTGCTTTTCCCTGCCATTGTGTATACAGTTACTAGACAATTTATATTTTCCTGAGCTTTGAAAACTGGGCCCTGTATGATTAATCTGTGTTTAACTAATAAATAGATAAAATATTAATATGTTTGAATTATAAGTTTTAGAAAAGAAAGTGGTAAAATTGGAATATGAATTATTTCTGATTGAAGAGCTGCTTTGTAATAGCAACTTACTGAGAGAAGTGGAAGATTTACCTAGAAGCAAGGCTGATGGCAGTAGATAAATAACTTTGAGGTGGTGCAACAAAATGTGGATGTTCCAATGACTTGTAGAGCACGAGCACTGGTATTAAATCATGTCTGAATGCTTTCTGATATTTTTGCAGTTTCTCTCTGTTTCCTGTGTCCAGGCAGATAAGTCACTGTGGTTCTCCCTCTGTGCTGGAAATGAAATGACTTGTCAAAAAAATAGTGTTGGAGCATCTGTGTACACTGTAATGTTTGTTGGGGTTTTTTTGAAGGGTCTGCTTTTACAGCATCAATACCAGAAACTGCTGTGAGCTTCCTGACTGCTTTCTAAGAAGCTGGACATAATCTCCAAGACTACATTTCAGGGATGTAGCAAGTCATTGTCATCTGCACACTTACCAAGCTCCAGCTACTGTAATATTTAATGGTTTTTTCCAAGTTAAAATCCATGTTTTAAATGACAACTCAATTTTTTTTGCTCATACTTTCAGTATTTAGCTTTGCCATAGTTCTGCTGTAAGGTGTAGAATACACTCATAGACTCTGAAAACAACGAGAAGGCTCCCCCATGCGTCTTTCTGCTGGAAGAGCGAGCAGGGTGCAACCTGCAGGGCTCACTGCAGGTTTTTATGGGAGTGTGAATGACAAGATGTGGGATTCCAGAGGAGAATCACCAGGGAGCAGCGACCTACCTACAAAAACTGCCATAGGAAAATGGGGCTGATCTTACACCATCTCTAAAACACTGATTTTGGGGACAACATCTATTCTGATAATTTGAAAATAACCAATATAAGGAATATTTAGCTTTTTCCTACTCTTATTTTATAGGACTATAATTGTCAGGTGTGAAATTTTTGACTCTGGTTCAACTATTATTCTTGTGATTTTTAATACTGACAAGTTTTGGTTATATAGAAAGGGTGTGTGAGGCAGATGGGCTGTACCGCGTGAAGCTCTGCCATCTTATCCCATCCAGACTATAATATAATGTCTTTTTAGACAGTCTCGATGTACTCCAGAGATACTCCTGTAATAAAACTTATGAATTAGTTCTAGCACATTTATATCAACTTCAGTCCCAGCTTCTTGATTTATACAGTGTAGTTTTTGTGTCCTTTCCACAAGCTGATTTAAATAATAACAATAAAAATGCCAATTAAAAGCTATGGGTGCTGTGGAAATTTTACAACAACCTAATGGTAGCAACACTGAAAACAAAACCCAAACCTAACTGCACTCAACAGAAACAAATTAACTTTTAAAAATTCATCCACCTGGTAAGTAGGCTGCAAAATTGTTCCTGTTCACTTTAAGGCTGTGAACAAGGCTTCAGCCCCAACACAACTGCTGGCAATTGCAGTTGCAATAGAATTAATTGAAATGACTCAGTGTTACCAGCTGTTCAGAGAAATTTTGAAGATGCAGAGGTGAAATCTTAATGTGAGGTGGTGGGTTTTTTTTTTACTTAAACAGAATTTATATGTTGAATAGGTTCAGTAAATCACTGCACCTAATTTGTTTCTGAATAGCAGTGATCTCCTGTGGAAGGATGTGTTAGTCCTGGGTCTGTTCAGAGCATGACTGATGGCCTCAATCCTTGCATCCCTGATTTCTGAGGCTCTCTCAAACCTCCTGTTGCTTGCATGGCATACACTGAATGTGAGACTGTCAGCCCCCCAGGTGGCCATGCCATCCCCAATCTTTTATCAGTGATTTATATGTAAACTATTCAGGATACCTAAAGATAAGAAAGCTCCTGAAGTTTGTTTTCTCTGTAAGGTTATGTCTGGCTTTGAATGTTTGATCCAGCTGTTGAACTGCTAGATGAAAGAGTTTCATCAAGTTTATGGTATTGTTGAGGCACTGTGAGGAGTAAATTATATCATAAGATTGTAAATGAAACTAACAGTTGTGAAAAATGCTCTAAACAGATGCTACTTCAATGTTTTCATCACTTCATAAAACAAATACTGTGCAAGTATCTGTTGGAACTGGAGGCAGATCTTAGGCTCTTGGTTATCTTGTTTTGCACATTGTGAAGCTCTGATCAGCACAGCATAGCATCTCTGTGGGTACTGTGAATTGTTCTTTGCTAATGCTACACAGGGAATCTGTAAAGCAAGTTTCACATTAATTTATTTCACTGCTTAATATACTGTCTTGAAAATTTGTTTGCATTCTCCTTTTTAGATTACTTTAACATTTAGACTTTTCTAGGCCAGTACATAATGCATCCCTCCTCAGTTGCTGTTTCAATTACAGATAACAGCAGATGGTTTTTCAACCATAGAATCAGTCATGTCTGAGAGCTTAAAATTTCTAACATTGTGTTTGGGTTGAACTAATTGTGTTACCAATTGAACCATGATGTCGTGAGGTGCAAATAACCTTGTTTTTTCAGATGGTAGAAACTAGTTGAGAGACTACATTTTTAAACAGGTTCTTCTATTTAAAGATCATTCTTTTTGAAACATCTTGCATTGCCACGAGTACGATGAATTGTATTCAGTGTGCTTTTTCTAAATGTTAAGTGTTAAAGATACCTAAAATTAATACATTTTTAAAGTGTTTTTTCACAAAGACATTTAATTTTTTGTTGTGGGAGTTACATTTCTGCCTTTCTTCCACATTCCATTAATCTTCCTCTCCTCCCCAATCAAGTGTTAATGAGGAATTCAGGTTTAAAAAAAAAAAAAAAAAAAAAAAGCAATGAGGATAAACAGACCTCACAGGCTCTCATTCAGCTCAGCAGGGCACTAGACCTTAGCTATTCTTCATTTCACAGTGAAGATGAGGAGTTCTGGGTGACCACTTTCAAAGGGCACAGGGTTTTTGAAGGTGCTCGGCAGGATGATAAATGGTGGTGTCTGTCATCCTGTGTCTGCGGAAGTGCAGCGGGGGTCTCTGCTGCAGGAACTTGTAAAGAAAAAGTCTGTGACACTTGGCTGGTTGGATGCTGCCTCTTGCTGTGGAATCTGTTCCAGGGTTGTTAAATAGTACCTGAATTCAGTTTTTTTTTCTATGAATGGGTGGGAGAATTGATAACTGTAATAGCCTCCAAAGAATCATCTTATTGAGAACTTAAAGATTTATTTGTTTATAAATTTTGGCTTTGTTTTGAATATTTCCATTTTATGCTAAATACATGCATTCCTACCAGAGGTGAAGAAGCCTGGGGAGGTATATATTCCTGCTTTTCTGAGATGCATGCTGTAATTAGCCTCAGTAGGTCACCATAACTTGATTTTGCTGTATTGATATTGGTATCTCTGAAGTGCAGTTATCTTTTTGCTTGGGTTCTGTTTTTAAATGCACCTTCCCTTCATGTGTCATTTGTATTTTTACAAATTATTAAGAGATTGCAACAATCTACTTCTATCTTACGATCTTTATCTTTCTGAATTTTCACTATTTACTATTTTCTTTTATCACATGCTTAAGGTTATTCCATGTTTGTGTCCATCTCCTCCTTTTCTCTGCTTGTAGTTTTTGGGTAGAAAAAACAGATGTAGTTTGTTGTGAAAGTGAAAAAAACTTCAAAGTGAAGGAGGTTTTACTCTAGTTTAAAAAAACAAAACAAAACAAAAACAACCTATTTTTTTTGACATTTTGTGATTTATGTTGTCTCCTTGTGATGTTGAAGTCTATTTGAAAAATGGGAGTGGGCTCTGCTGCCTATTCTGCCACTTCAACCCAAAATAAGGAGCCCCTTTTCCTTTACATATTTATTTAGATTTTGGTAAAATAGCTTTTAAAAAATAAGATACATAGAGGTGTAAGCTCTACTTAGTGGTACCTCATTTAAAGCTGATTTTGGTAACTACAGTGCAGAAAGATTGTTTATTTTAAAATAAATGCGAGAAAATTTTACATAAGACATCGTTATGAAATTACTATGCTGTCTTTACAGAAACATCGAATAGTTGTTAAGATTGTGTCGCTGGTGCAGAGTCTGCAGAGGGAGCTAACGATCTGATGCAAACAATAGTCTTGTTTGTGGTGAAGAAAGGTCAGGAGTTTGTGTTCCTGCTGCTGAGAGGAGACCATGAGAGAGGCCATGCCAAATCTCAGCTAAAACGAGAAAGAGGAGAGCTTATTTTGAGAGGATATGGTATTTTAGGGCAAACAAGATCAGCACAGTTATAAAACATCTATTTAGACCTTCTGAAAATCTTAGTAGAAAGAATAGGTTCATGATAAGCGGACAATGTCCTCTTCTGCCACCTGGTGAATCATCATGGAAGGGGTTTGTTATAAATGCCATCTCAAGGGAGGGTGCTGATTTGCATTCCTGTGGGTACCTGTGAGTACCATCCCCACTTACAGGAAGCTCAAGACCCCTTTTCTAACTGGTTTCTCTGTGATTTTTCATTTGGATCAAGGCCAACGTATCACTGGCAGAACTGAGAGAAGCAGCAAACTGCAATATGGGTACCCAAAGACATGGCCAGAGAAGAGGGAAAACGGAGATCCTTAGGCTAGGAACAGTGAGGCTCTGAGAATGCCAGAAGTAGCTTTCAAAAACTTATGGAAGTGGAAGTTAGGCAAAGGCATTATTTAACAATCACTGTTGTTTCCCAGCCTATCTTCTCTAGGAATGTGGAAGCAAAATATTTCCCATTTTTTTTGCTGGGTCCCGTGCTCCTGCTTTGCTGGGATTACTATGTTTTGTTACAATCTGCCTATCCAGAAATAAATGTTGGTTTCTGTAAACCTCATGCTGTTTGTTTTAACAAATTTTTATTGGATATTGAAAGCACTTTCAAAATGCTGAATGATACTAATAAATCTAAGAGTATACCTGTGAAGGTATGGTTTCAGTACAGATAGAAATGTGATATTTATCCTTTTCTTACTGATTTGTGTTACAAACTTCTGTTTCAGACTAAAGGAAGCAAAACTGGGGGATATGTGACTGGTTCTAGTGTAGTCTGAGCAGAGGTTCAGGGGGATTTGCAGGGCTGGAGCAAAGATAGGGCTACCAGGCATCCAGCCCGTTCATCAGCCTTCTGATTGTAGTGGGCAAGATTTCAACCAAACTTGCTGGAGAATAAAGTTCTCTCTCTCTCTCTGTAGAAGTCTGAGAATCCTTATTTTTTTGTTTGAGTCTATTCTTTTTCTCTTTGTGCAGATCCCAGAAGAAAGTATCATGTAAGGCTGCTGGCATATAACAGTATGGAAGAAGGTTATCAGGCAGACCAAACAGTCAGCACTCCAGGATGTGTCTGTAAGTGCTATAGCTGCACAAAGGTTTTATTAAGAGCTGAGCTGTTTGAAGGTCTCAGCAGCTCTGTATTTTTACAAACAATTAATTAATGTAAACAGTGTAAAACAGAGAACAAGAATGATTGTACCTGTGGCAAATACTATCCTGGTCATCCCACAACTAATAGAGTCTCTTGTGTTCATGAACTGCAGCTGGGGAAACAAGATACCTATTGAGCACTTTTTCCTCCCCTCATAGATTGACTGCATCATCTAACCAGGGATGTATCATGTACCTTATGAGACATTTGTCTCTCTCCCTTGTGTCTGTTTATAGTTTTTACTTTGCTTTTCACTAAACAAGTGGGACTACAGAAGTAATGTGTAATGTGTATCAGGTTAGGAGGGATCTTTAATAGCTTGAACCAGATTCCTTGGTCTGAACACCAGGTAGTGTGTTCAGGGGCAGATTGGAATCTAAACCTGTGGGCTCAGACCTGTCTCTTAATCTTGCTGATATCTGTATAGAGCTCTACATTTCATTAAATAATTCAGGCTCCTTTTTTTTTGTTGTTTTTTTGTTTTAAACAGCTGTCCGTGACCGCATGGTGCCGCCGCCACCCCCCCCTCACCACCTCTATGCCAAAGCTAACACTTCATCTTCTATCTACCTGCACTGGGGCAAGCCTGCCTTCACATCTGCACAGCTCATTAACTACACCATCCGCTGCAACCCGGTGGGGCTGCAGAATGCTTCTCTGGTTCTTTACCTTCAAACGTAAGTGCTGCACTGCTAAGGAGTCTCTGCTCCCCATTTCCAGATACTTCCCAAGCAGTTTCTGCTCTACTCTTCCTGCCATCTCTCGATTGCTTTAATGACTTTTATCTCCCTTAGAGGACTGTGTGTTTTGCCCAGCGGTTGCTAGTTCTGTTTCTAGGGTATTTAAGATGTGTTCATAGAACAGAGCGGTTCTCTACCTGTGATCCTTGTGTTGGATCCCTGGGGGATCTCTTGAGTATTTAATGGCTTTTTAGCTGTCTAAGTTAAATTTAAAGATCTTATTTAGCCAAACAAAATAGATTATTTGTCTCTTGTCTGGTCAGAGATGGGTCTTAGTCCAGCGTCTGATTTTAAGACTGGAAGCAAGAACTTTTTAGTTTTATGGGGCTGAGCATGTTATTGTGGGAATGCCACATTCCTGAGTGTGTGGCACCCTGCCAGAAGAAAGCTGAGTAGGAAATACAGCTTGCTTTTCAGGAAGCAATGCATGGGCCATGCAATGTCAGAACAGGGAACAAATTCCACCTAGGCTTGATGTTCAACTCTCTGTCCAGATGGTATGGGAGCAGAAGATTTTGCCCCATTATGACACAACTGCCTATGCTGGGGGCCATGGTGCTGTGGAAGGAATCCATATGTGTGTAGCTCCTTCAATACCTGGGTTTACTCAAACTGTTTAAGCAAGGAAAATGCTGTTTTAAAAGATAGTTTCCATCCTAATGTTGATGGTTTTCTCTTCAAAGAACACATCCCCATCTGTATAATTCCTGACTCAATGATTAGACACAGTATAATGACCATATAAATTCTTAGTGTGCAAGGTGAAGCATAACAACAAAGCTACTTGTCATGGTAGGGTGAAACTATTGCAAATACTGGTGACTGCCTTTGCAGTATATGTTTGAGATTTAATAAAATGATATCTGAAGAGTAACACCATTTTAAATCAAGATTTAATCTCCACTTGGATATTGTCACCTGGAATTAACCCTGGTGTATATGAAAGATTTCCAACTGCCTCAGAATCAAAATAAAGCAGAATGTCTATAATTGACTTTGTGATCAAATAGTAAATTGCATTATTAAAATTATTATAATGAATTTTACAATAAATAAACAAATATGACTACAAGATGAGTAAGGAACATCTTTTGCAGAGATCCCGTAAATATGAGGTGATAGAAGGGGAAGTTGCAATCATAACCTATGTCTGTTATGAGGACTGAGAAGCAGATCCAGGAAAAGCTGACAGAGTCAGCAGCGTGTGCCTTTTCAGCTGCAGTGCTGGTTGTAGTTTCAGTGTTACTCTAGGTAGAAGCTATGGACAAATGTGGAAAAAACTCAGTTTGGGATACCTACATGACCTGGGCAATAATATTCTTGGACTTGCTTGTGCATCAGCTGCCCAAACACCCTTTATAAGAACCTGACCTGAAGCCAAATGACAGAAGACACAATATCCTCCAGTGAGCTCCAGGATCAGTAACAGTTACATTGACAGTACCGGTGGATACACCTGTGTCTGAGCTTGAGCTAGTTTGTCTTGTATTGAACTCATCACATGAATCTACTCACAGTGACTGATAGTGTATGAGTTTGGGTTCTTCGGGTCAACTGCTGCTGTTAAATTTATTTTATTCTTTCATTGACACAGTTCAGAGACTCACATGTTAGTTCAAGGTCTTGAGCCAAAAACGATGTATGAATTTGCGGTTCGGCTGCATGTGGACCAGCTCTCCAGTCCCTGGAGTCCAGTAGTCTACCATACCACCCTTCCAGAAGGTAAGCCATTAGGAGAGGACCACATGGTTCTAAAAGGAAAGTTCTGTACATCAAAACACCTGAAAAATTGTGTATTAATTTTAAGCTGTCTATAGGAGAAATACTTTCCCCTGAGATACAGCTACTGCTCTTCTCAGTAAACTGAGATACAGAAATGCTGTCAGGAAAATCCTTGTTTTGGGACTGTGAAATTAATATATAAAATGTCATACACTCACACTGTTAGAAACCACTAAATAGAAGCAACTTGAATAAAAATTTAAAATATGTATAAAAAAAGAGGCATTGCTGATTCATAGGTGTTATAGAAACATGTTTTAAACCCCAGAAGTTTTAAAAACTGTAACAGTATTGCACATCTGCTGCCCTAGCTGCTGGTTTCCTTTTTTGTCAGTGGAACTCAAAAACTTAAAACTTCAGTTGCTTGTTCTCTGCGTGGCAATGTTTGGGATGTACTTTTCACAGAGTAATGATGTGGGGTTTTGTTCATAACTGTTTCCTTCTGGAACTGGAGGAAAAATAAGACATTTACTTTTACAAAATCTAAGCTATTGACCAGATCAGAGTTAAAGGAGAATTTTTTTTTTTTTTTTAATGAGCAGTATGTGTTTGTATATATTTATCTGGGATACAGCAGATATATCTGGGATGTAGCAGTAACCATTAGGTCTGCACATCAGTTTTTTTTCTGAGCAATTTAATTGCATGTGAATTAGGTTAGCCTAATAGCATTGTGTTACTGTTCTCACAGCACCATCTGGCCCTCCAGTAGGAGTGAAGGTGACTTTGATAGAGGATGATACCGCTTTGGTTTCCTGGAAGCCACCTGATGGCCCTGAAACAGTTGTTACACGATATACTATCCTCTATGCATCCAGGAAGTCTTGGATTGCTGGAGAATGGCAAGTGTTGCACAGAGAAGGTAAACTAAAATTACAAACTAATGAACTGGACAATGATGCTACTTATAAGATACTTTGTTACTTTCAGCTCCCTTGGACTACAATAAGAAAGAAATATGTATAAATTTTTACATAAAGTTAAAATTGGTTTAGAATTAATCTCATAGTTGTAATGAAAACGTGTTAAAAATCAATTAATACTCAGAGGGTGAGAGGCAAAGGTCTGTGCTGCTTTGGAGCTCAGTGCCTGCACATGAACCGAAATGTCTCAAATCTAATTACATCCATCTTAGTTCTGGTGTAACCATGATTGTGAGTGTTTCATTTTGTAAATGGACTCTTTAAAATCTGAAGTCTCAGAGATGCCCCGCTCTCCAGAAATAAACTTCTAAGTATGGCTTTGTGGCTTTATATGTTTCTTTCAGTCGCTGACAATCCAGTTAGCTCAGTTTGCTTAATTAACTTTCCCCTACTTCCCAGTAAATTGCTGCAAATTCAATTTAACTCTGGCTCTTTCCTACTGCTGAGCCCAGCTACCTAATCTAACAGGAACTCAGGTGTGGTGATATGAACTGCAGCCACATCTTCATGATTGGATGTCGATATAGACTACGTTTTTATAGGTCCTTTCCAGAATAATACTCCTATTTGAAAAGCTCCATCAAGAACAGAATTCTAACTTAGCCAAAAAAAAAAAGACGTTTACTGTTTGATTAGTTTTCAAAATAGAGAGAGGCAGTTCAGCATATATAATATTCTAATAGTGTGTTAAACCAGAGAGGGAGGCTGAGTGTTACAGTTTAAAGTCATGTGCTTAAGTAGCTTATTTAAGAGGATTGCCCAGGAAAAGTTACTGTATTGTTGCTCTGTGCTGTTTCATGGCTGAAAGCTTATTTGTCAGCAGAGACTGAGTCTTGAAATGTTTTGTGGAGAAAATTTGTAAAACTTACTGGGTGCACTCAGGGAAGACGTAAATTTCATTTCACTGTCAGTGAGAGTGAACTGGGTTAGTGCAGAGACAGTGGCTGCCCCTTTGTGCTGCTGCTGAAGAGAGGATAAAGAACCCACAGCCATTTTGAAAGGTGTCAGTGCTGCTTTGTCCTTGCTGGAGCAGAATGGTGCTTGTTGGGCTGGCCTCAAATAAAATGGTCATCTTAGGCAAAGTTTGTGAAAAATAACTACTCTCTGAAATATCAGCAAGGTCTAACTGTTGGGGGAAGATTGAACCCATGGTTTTTCATTATTAAAATTGTTCAAGGAATGAGTGATAGAATTTTTACTTACTAAAAACCTAGCAGCTTTTAAATTCATGGAGCTTGTATTTGAATAAATCTCATCATTCTAGTGATGATACGCTGCATTTGTTGTATGCAGCAAAGTGGCTGAATTGCTTCTGGGTACAAACTGCAGCTCAGCCATGAATCTGAAGAGCTTCTCAAATAGTATTTTATCATAGATACTTTGGATGAGGGGATGGCAGTAGCTGTAAACATTTTTATGTGTTCCCATACTGAAAATGTTGGAGAAAATGAGCAAATGGAGAGCTATACATCTCAATGTAGTACTGTGTCCATCAATGTTAGAGTAACTAATTTTGTATTCTGACAGCTATATTAGGGTTTGAGGCATGGCATGGAATTTTGGAATCTTGACATGCTGGGACAGTCTGTACTGCTCTTAGCTAAAGTGCAGATGGAAATGCCTGTGACAGAAAATGAATATGTACAGGTAATATTGGGCAAATACTGTAAGCCCTGTGAAAGTCTTTTCATGGGTAATTTGAGGCAGAAGCAGGGTTCAGGGTTTTTATGCCTTTATTCTGAAAAGGTCAGCTAACCCAATGGAATAAATAGCATTGTTTTGTCTTGACATTTAAACTTGCTCTGCAGAGGATTTGTGAAATCACAACCCCTTTCTTTTACCATACCTCCAAAGATAACCTCCCAAATAAGAAATTAACTAAGATTTAAAAACCCGCCAGACCAAACCAGAAACCACAAACCCAATCCTACCACCTAAAGCCATAAAACATGGCTTTAGTTTATGCGCAAAAATTTCCACAAATCCACCAGCTTAAAACAAAACCCTGTAATTGGACTGAGCTTGTGTTAGCTTTGACAAAACTAGAAAATATAATGGCAGTTTGTTGTTGGTTTGTGATGTGGGTTATCTTCCAGCCACCTCCCCCTTTTCCTTAGTTCTCTTCAAGTGGATCTGAAGTTACAGCCTTTACACACTTGGTGTGCAGTAAATCAGTACCAAGTGCTTGCTTTAGCAACGCAGCAGATTTGAAAGGAGCTGGTGGGAAAGAGCCTGTAATATTGAAACGTGACCTTTCACCTTTGCTGGTGCTAAATATTACAGCTCCTGTGGCTGCAGAACCCTCACATTTTACTTCAAATGCTTTCAGCTAATGGGTGTTTTTTATGGAAGAGTTGAAATAGCTTTTGAAGTAGCTTCCCTTTTGCCAAATGTACAATCTTTTCGGTCAGCACAACAACCTGCTATTTTATATGCTTCCATGATACTATAAATTCTGTCTTCTGAAACTGATTTGAAAGGTTGAAATTTTGACTTAAGTCTGAGAAAGCCAATGGGTTATGTGAAAGAACAAGGCGTAGATTTGGTCCTCTAACTGCAGCTATTTGCAATATGTTAGAAAATATATTTAAAAAGGAACATATTTCTATGGTAGGAAGAAAAACAGGCATCTTAGAAAGGAACTGAATTTTAAGCAGCAGTTTGCAGTCCCCTGGACAGGCAAAGTTCTCACTGACTTTGACAGGAGTTTTGCCTGTCTAAGCATGATGCAAGTGAATCCTATTTATGTTCTTAAGCAGTTCTGTCTGCCTTCAGGGACTTTAGGAAATTAATCCTTAGCATGTGAGAGAGACATTTTCTGTAATATTTTTAGTAGCACAGCTTAGATGTGTAGGAATCAAGGAAGCCTACACAGGCATAGATGGGATTTAATTTTATTTTAAAAGCATGGTATAAGGTGCTCTTCCAAATCTGTCCTTTTCATTTTACCAACTAGACCTGAAAATTGATAAACTGAACCTGAATTATTTTGTTATAACAATTTTCATTCACATAGCTTAGTATGCAAGTGAGGTCTAACATTCTGCTTTCTCTGCCTCAAAGTCTGGTTAATGGTTGGAGCATCTCCTCACAGGTGCAATCATAGCATGAACACTGTAACACTGAAATGCATTAGCATGAGATCTAGGATTAGAATGCTGTGAATCACAGCCAGTACTCAGCTCTGGGTTTTGAGTTACAGTGACACTGCACAGCGTGCTGTGTGCAAACAGTATGGAGAGAAAGGACAGCAGACACAAGCAGGCAGTCCCAGTGTTCATTTTGCTCACACCCTCTATATGCAGCTTAGAATCTACAAAAGTGATCACAGTTGGCAAACAAGATTGGGAGTTGGCATTGGAAAGAAAGTGTAGGTCCCAATGTCTAAATCTTAGTCTGTCACCACAGATTTTGTCTAACTGGGACTGTTTATCAAATCTTTTTACAGGAGCCATGACCATGGCATTGCTGGAAAACCTTGTAGCAGGAAATGTCTACTTGGTCAAAATAGCAGCTTCCAATGAAGTGGGAGAAGGACCCTTCTCAAACGCAGTAGAACTTGCTGTCCTGCCAAAGGAGACATCAGAGTCTAACCAGAGACCTAAACGTCTGGATTCAGGAGATTCCACAAGTCAGTAGCAATGTTTTAGTTACTCCTGTCACAAGTACCAGGAAAAAAGATCCCTGTTTGTTTTAGCTGGTAACCACTTTCTGGGTAATTCTGTTTTATGTGAGGTATCCCAACAGTGTAGCATTTTCTTCTAAATGAAACTGTTTTGGAATTTGATCTCAGTTAACTCGGAACTGGTTAAATTCTCTTGCTCAGAAGTTGGAAGTTTGCCTTTCAAGTGAGAATACATAACTGTTTTGAATTATACAACAACTTTGCAATTATATAAGCAACTTTTCAGCCACTCTTTCAAGGCACCTCCTCTAAGTCCTTTATTTGGCTGGAGATACCAGCAGCTCTGGGCCAGATGGACCCAGAGAGCTCAGCAGAGGTGAGATGGGATCTCTAGTAAGCCTGCTGAAATATGCTGGTTCCTGATACTCCAGCAACCCAAAGCAACCTGTCAGGGATATACCAGCATATATTTCACCACAGAAGTCAGCCCCAATTGCAGCTGTTTGGGGAAAACAATGTGTTACCTTGCAGAAATTAAGGTAACATCAGTGGGTTGAATGGGAGAACACACAGAGAACAGAAATAGAAGCCGATTTGTCTTTGTGCCTTGTTATAGCTTTTAAAGGTATTTGGGGAGACAAGAACTAGAAATTATTCAGGTACAGGAACCTTTTAACCTTTCTTTCCTGGAATTCAGTTATATTTTAGGCCTGAATAAGCAATACTTGTGCCCTCGGGATTAGGTTAATAGACAAATTATGTCAAAGCATAAACCAAAGTGAACCCTTCAAGATGACAGTGTCTGGAATTCTCCAAGCCTTTTCCCTTTGTGGTCTGGGAGCACCCTGTAAGGAAGGTGTTGGAGAAAGCTCCTCTGCTCCATATTGCAGTCACTCAAGAGGCTGTGGTGTAGGGAAGTCCCTCCTTCCCCTCCCACACTGCATACACTCCTCGGTTTGGTCTACAAGTTTTATTTTCAAAAGTGTCAAAATCTATGACAGAGAAAGTCTGGAAATCTCATTAAAAAGGAGCATTTTTTCTCTGTCGTTATGACTGTAACTGTTAATTTCTTGACAGGAAGCAGGAGGCAACTCCTTCTTTACTTCCTATGCTCTTTTTTGTTATAGCTTATTCTGACTATTACCATCTGGACCAGAAATCAATGACTGGCATTGTTGTTGGAGTTTGCATAGCATTGACCTGCATCCTTATCTGCATCCTGATCTTAATCTATCGAAGTAAAGCAAGGTATGTTTTTGTTTTGATAGACCAAGTTCTTTCTCAATGCACTGATTGTTGTCACATGCCTTCTTTTCCAAGAGTCATAAGTTCTCTGAAGTGCTCAGTTGCTTTGAATATTCCTACCAGCAGTAGAAAGCAAGCACTTCGTTGGTTCTTCCTATTCTACCTGAGTCTCTTCTCCAGTGGAAAGAAGGAAGAACCCAGAATGAGTCAGTGGTGCTTTGGCAACTAAGTATAGAGCTTGTTTCCAAACCCTTCTGAGTCAGATAAATATGCTGCTTTACATCATCTCCTCCTCCTGCTTCATGTTCCAGCCTGCCCGGGCTTGGTTTGCAAGTCTGGAACTCTCTGGTATTGCTGGGCAAGAGGGTCTCTGACATAAAGCAGTTCCATGATCCATTTGTTTCTTTTCAGAGGTGTGAGATGCCAGTTGTCACATTATCAGCTTCTATGGGCCATAAACTGGCCCAGTAACCCTGCCCATAACTTTGGTATCAGAAAAAAAAAAAAAAAAAGTTAATTGAAATAATAAATTTAAAAAGTGTCTGAAAATATATTTTAGTAACAAGGGCATTTAAGCATACATGCAGGGAAAAATATGGACTGGGAGACAGGCCCTGTGTAGCATGGTAGAAAGGTGTTAGTGGTTACTTTCTCCAGTATTACTAATCATGACAATTCCTGTCTGTATATAAGCTTGGAGCCCCCTATGTATGGTTAACTGGAAGAAGATGTTGTTTTTATCACAAGCAATAACATATAAATTCCACAAGAGAGTTAGGAGTATCATACAACAAAATGTAAATACCAAGAATATACCAATACTTGATTAACAATAGCTTTGAAGTTGATCCTTGGGTTTTTGGTTGTTTTTTTTTCCTGTGGGTCAATTTTGTTCCTGTTTAACATTGTGTAGGAAAACATCTGCTCCTAAACCTGTGCAACAAAGCACTGACCAAGTGTCACATACCAGTATCTCATTAGCCAGTGCTAATGAGGTGGAGAAGAGCATTGAAGGAATTGCTGAGAATGAAGAATCATTATTGCCAATGATCGTGGGAAACAGCTTCATTGACGCTAAGGTACTGCGAGCTTTACTCACAAACCCAAAATTTTCTTTAGAATTCACTGCCCTTACATCTCAGTCATAAAAGTTAAAATATGTACATCACAAATCTACAACAGGTTTATTTTCAATGGGACAAGCACAAGTTTAGCAATCCAGGGCCAAATTTTCAAGGCTTATCTTAAAGTTCTCCTAGAGATCTGATTCAGTAGACTTGTCCTACACTGTACTCTGCAGTTTGTCTATGGCACAGTGTCAGAGGATAACAGCTCCTTAGACTTCGGGTTCCTGGGTGGTGTCTGATAGTCCAAGGAGATAGGTGACAGAGTCCTTGTCAGCACCTAGGTCACTTAATGCCTGTGCATGATCTGGTCAAGTGTGACACTAAGCAGGTATTAAAGAAAATATTATTTTTTCTGTACATTTACTGGTAAGGTGAAGTCAAATTTGGTGAACTCTTGTTTGATCATAAATAATAAATTAATCTAGATGGTAGGATGTATCAGTGGATGAGTAGAATCTTACTGTTCAGGATTCAGGTGTGCACCTGCAGATGTACTGATTTAAGGCTTGTCCTGGCTGTACTGCAGACTTGAATGGAGCTGCTATCTGAGGGTAAATGCAAGAGCTGAGAATTAGAAATGGATTCCAGTGCAGACACAGACACTGTCTGTGAATTGGACACATTCTAAGTAGTAGAGCAAGAGCAGTGACTGGAAAGTTTTGCTCTGTTTGCTATATTATAGCTGTATTACTAATATATAGTATTTAGTCTGTGGGTTTGCCAGTTTTGGTAGATCTGTTCTTGACTTGTCTCAAGCAATAGATGAATACCTGACCACAAAAATGTGACTGAGCACTACAATTTCATTTGTCTTCCTTTTCCCTGTGGACCCACTAGGTGGGAAATTCAAAATATTTTCAAATATCTTAGAAATTTAGTTTGTTAAAATAAATGCTTGTGTGTCTCGCTCTGTTGTAGGGGGGATCTGATCTGATTATTAACAGCTATGGGCCTGTCACAAAGGCTAACTGCAAGAAAAGGTGGCTGTTCTTCCAAGATACTAAGAAAATGAAGCCTGAGGAGGTAATTTGTTTAATCCACAGAGATGAACAATCTTAGGCTGTTTGCAAAGGAAGAGATGTCAATTCCTACTTATTGAAAACCATCCATTTTTATTGCATAGTTTCACTTGTGTTAAGGTTGATGGTGTTCTACCTTGTAATAAAGTCTCCTGCAAGTTTCATTTTCTGTCCCAAGCCATCAGATATTGTAACTCTTTACAGTTAAGGGATTGCTCTCTAGGTTTTGCCCTTTTATCTGTGAGCAAATGGATTTCTGTGTACTGGGTCTGTGCATAAAATCTACAGTACTACATCTGCAGAGACTTTGCACAGATAGAAATTGAAATTAAATATATTTAATATGTATTTAAAAGTAATATAACAATACAAAGAATCCCCTCCTACTCTGACAGCTAAAGTCTTGTTTGCTGAAGAGAAACCAAAACAAGGAAATTAATTTTTTTACCCACATCTGAAGAAATTAAGTATTTGAGCCAGAACTGTCTGGCTTCTGAAATTGTTGCTCTAGACACATTTGCTGTTTGGGGAAGAAAAATAACAGTTTAAAACTGAACACTATCATGCAAATTCACACCTTGTGGCATCTAACTAATGTTTATTGTATTGTAATATGTATTGTACACTTGTATACTTAAGAAATAGGAAGTCTTGATATCCATGTTGTCAGTTCATATTCCAAAATATTTCTAGAAGCAGCTGCATATTTCTGATGCCACTATAAGCAAACTATCTGCTGCCACCCATTTAAGAACATGCATGAGGGGACAGGAGAAAGCTCTACCAAGCGTGTTTTTAAAATACCTTTCAGGTCTCTCCTGTAAAATCATTCTTGATTAGCTGTGCTTAGCAAGAAGGGATTATTTCATGTGTTACGGACAAGTATGAACAAGACTTGAGATTGATTCTTTTTTAGCTCCTGTAGGAAAGCCCAGATTGTTCTGAGCCAATGCTATTAGAAACACTCTGGTAGAATAGGAGACAGGAAATGCAGTAAAAATTCAAATTATGGCTCAGCTTTTCAGAGGCTGAACAACCTTTTTCTCTCTGCTTTTTGTGTAGCCTCAGAGAAGATTTGTCCAGGCAGTGTGTCTGTATCAGCCAGGCACCACTGTGCTGATCAGTGAGGATGACTCCCCCAGCTCTCCTGGCCAGCAGTCTGATTTTCAGGTGCCTTTCAGTATTGTTGCCGATACGGAGCATTCAGCCAACAGTGAAGGAAGCCACGAGACTGGTGATTCTGGAAGGTTTTCTCACGAGTCCAACGATGAGATTCACCTCTCCCCTGTGACGAGTGCCACCCCTCCCACTGCCAGTCCTTTTGCAAACAGTGATGTGGGTACGAACACGAGTGCTGCCACAAGTAACTGCACAGAGTCTCCTCTGCCCTTTGCCACTGACCAGACTCCTACCTCACCTCTTCAGATACACTCTGCAGTGCAAAACTGACATCACTGGGGCCATGCCAGACATTCTTGCAGTATGTCTGTTCGAAGGACAATGAACAGGGAGCCAAAGTTTTATTGTGGGAAGCCTGACTAACCCAGCAGGTTATCCCATAGTTCTGTTGAATGTTTTTGGTTTGGGTTTTTTTTTTCTTGGTCTTTTTTGGTTTTTTGATCTTTTTTGTTTGGTTGGTTTGTTTTTTAAAACTCAGTCATTTTGAATGTCCAGTGGTCAACAAATGTGAAAAGACTGTAAAGATTTCTGGCTAAAGTTAAAAATGTGTCACTGGAGCAAAGGGGAGGCTGGTGGCCCTTTTGCTGACTATCTACCTCAGTTTGCCGAGAGGTGAACTCTGAATGACAACTGCTTTACCTCATTTGTGTTTTAGTTGGTCTTGGCTATGGAACTGATGATACTTCCTAGCAGTGTTGTTTTATTCTGGGTTTCCTTTTATTTGTTTGTTTTCAGTTGTGTGCAGAATGTGTGTGTGTGTGTGTGTGTGCGTGTGCTAAGTGATCAGGGAGTTGTATAGGTAGATGAACAAGATTGTTTAGCTGAAGCTCTGTCTTTAAAAAGGAGGAAACCTCAGAGTATAAAAAGCAATGATTTAATGTGGCTGACATAGAGGATGCTGAAAATGGGAGTTGGTGCTTCCATGGATACCGCCACATGAACTATTTTGTATCTCTTGATTTCTTATAACCCCAGTAAGCCTAGGACAGTGCCTTTCCCCCAGAAACTTGTGCCAGCAACTGCTGACAGGATGTATGCTCTGGGATATATTGGGTTCCCCACAGTGACAAATGTTTCCCCTTTATTGACAGTTAATGCTAAAAAGCATGGCATAATGAAGAAGTATTCAGCATTTCCAAACAATTCGGCTCTGTCTGGGAGTCATGGAATAGATAACAATGCTGAGTATTCCAGTATCACAGTACTTCTTAGCAATTGTGCCTTGCATTATATTTGCCTTATGCCTTTTTTCAGTATTCATGAAGTTGCTTTGGAGTACAGAAAGATGCCTTAAATACTTCTTAGGTGTTATAAATAAATGGTATAATGACTTTATAGTTCATTTTTACCCAGTTTTGAGTGCTGATAAACACTGCTGGCATTGCAGTATGTCTCAGCTGTTAGGATGCAGCCCTGCTCCTTGCCTTCACCTAGTCTGCTATTAGCCAGCAGTTTTAGCTCAGGGAGTGACCTTACCCACATGCCAATCTAAAACTCTGCTTAGACCACCATGACACATAAACAAGCCAGAGCTTTAGTTGAAGAGTCTTTTTGAAAGAGGTGAGTACTGCTACTGCCTTGAACCCATGCAATTCCTGTTTTATACTACCTCCTTTAAAAGTTATTTTAGTGTTTTTTGCAGTTGTTGTTTGTTGTTGTTTTTTCCTGTACTCAGGGAACAGTTTGTTACTTTTGAGCTGCCTCACGGAAATGTGGAGCAATCTGACAGGGTATCATGTTTTGTTTTGTTTTGTTTTTTAATAGGAGAGAGGGAGAGGGAGAGAGAGGGAGAAGGTTGGAATCATCCAATGTTATAAACTTGCCTGTATCTATACCCACTCCTCCTCTTTCCATGCTTTACTTTAAAAATAGAAAAAAAATTAAAAAAAGAAGGAAAAAAAAAAGAAAAAAATGTAGGCGTATGTTTTTACTTAAAAATATGTTTAAAATGTAATCTTATGAGAAAGCAACCATAGGAACTCCTGGCTCTACTGAAGTCTGTCAGAACTCCCATTGACTTTACTGGGGCCAAGATGGTAGGCCAGGCTGACTTTTGTATTGTTCCTTATGTATCAAAAGGTGGTTAGAAGTTGTCAATAAGCCCTACTATCCTGTCTGTTTTGTGTTAATTGCTCTCTAATTACAGTTGTTCTTTACCTTGTAACTGTTTGCTAGTTCTGAACCAGACAGTACAGATTCACCTTTTCGTAACAGTGTTGATTCAAATGCTTTAAAAATAATCTTGTACCAAAGATTTTTCTGTAGAAGAGAAGGAAGCCACATACTGTCAAAAAATAATTGAACTAGTTAAAAACTATAGGTTTGAAGAGCTGAATACCTTTTATTGTATAAGTAGTTACTAACAAAAACCAATAGGGCTTCTTGATTGTAGTTGTTGATAGCATAGATGAGTTGTATGCTTCTACAATTTTAACTACCTTGTTATGAGAGCCTTTAAAGAAAGTTATAATAATACCAGCAGATATCTCCAAAGACTTCCAAGTGTATTTTTTTTCTCCAGCATGTAGCTGATGAACAATACAGTATTAAAAAAAATATTTTTGAAGTTTTTTATCTACTTGCTGAAGAAAAAGAAAACCTTCTCACCAAAGATCTATTTTTGGCTTTGGCAGGCAGAATGTTTAGTGTACAGCAGATTACTGTTTCTAGTTAGGTAAAGTGTGAATTAATCAAAACTAGATTAAGAATGAGTAACTGTAGCATGAAGTTTCACACTTCATCCTTCAGAGTAGCCTCTTTTGTTAGTTTCATTCAGAAAGAGCTGATATGCAGATGGTAACGTTTGCTTCTCCAAAGATTTTTTTGCTGTAAGTACTGATAATCAGATGTAATTTTCTGACCTTCATTACAATTAAATACTTTAAATCCTAAACTTTTTCTTCCAGAGACCCACTCCATAGTTTAACCTATGGATAATTTGGGTACTTCATATAAAATCTGTTAGTCTAATATAGAAAATCTAGCATCAATTACCAAAGAGATGAAAATCAGTGTGTTAGAGCAGTGCATCCAGAACTCTATTCATCACTTAATGTTTATTAAGGTACTTTTTATCAGCAAATAAAGAAAACCAAAGATATTTAAGGTTACCTCAGCATGTAGGCAAGCTTAGTTAGATGTTAATTATTCTTTTTCTTTATTTTTATGTTAACCAAATATATTGTTTCTCCAGAACCTAGTCTACATTCATGTGCTTTCCTTTACTTTGTCATATAGTCATGATTACTACTGTAAAAAATTGCTACTGAAAAAAAATGTTCTTCTCAAAATTCATGCCTACTACTAATACATTGCGAGATTTTGCAAGAGAAAATTTGTCTTATGATTGAAAAATCCAGCAAAGGAACCTCCAGAAAAATAGAGTAGAAATTGATACTTTCTCTGTTGAACTCAATAGGAGAATTAATCCTTCATGAACAGTGCAGAATTGGGCTCCAAATTTAAATGCTTCATATCCTTGAAGCCAATGTATGTAATCATAGATATGATTTTACAGAAATTAGTTTTCTTAAAAGTTAATCTGTGGCTGTCCAAGGAAATCAGGTTTTCATGTGTAAACTTTGTTCATTCCATTTGCCTAGAAAGAGCTAGCAGACCACGGCCAGCAGAATGGTTTCAGGTTTTCCAGTATTTTTTTTCTTGGCTTTGTCTGTAGAAACTGGGTCCTGGAGAAAAAAAATCTAATTTTTTTAATTATGAATTTGTATTAAATATGTTCTAGAGGATGAACATAAATGTGGACTTTAGTGTTACACTATGTAAATTGATTTTAAGTGTATTAAGAACTAAAGAGCCATGGCTGGTGTAATGAGTGTATATGCAACCCTTGTACTTTACAAAGAAAGCAAAAATACCACAGTTGGTGTGACTTTAAAAGCATCAAAATCTATCAAGGAAACCTGGAAACTGGCTGAGAGTGCTCATTGTGTTTCCAGATGAGGACCCTGTCCCTCAGTTGCAGTGCCTGTTCTGCAGGACCTGGATCCAAAACCAAACAATCTGCTCACAGTTACACTGGAGTACTTTCTTCCCATTTAACAAATAGGTATTCTCATCTTTCAGGAGTCATTTAGGAGAACTGGGAATGAATAGGCTGTGTAGAACAGGGCCTGTCAGCCCTGTTAATATTATTAAATATTTTTAATGGCTCTGCTTTTGTAACAGGAACTTGAAAAATCTACACATACTTTTAATGATTTTCTCTAGTAGCTCTGCATTTTCTGTATAACTGGTGAGAATTTAACAGAAGAGTATCCAAAGATTTCTTTACCTGTTTTAAATTATTTTAAATGATTCATTACCTTTTTGGTTTTATTCCCTTGCTTTAGACTACAAGCTAAATTTTGTTTGCCTTATTCAAATTGGGGTCCTCATCCTGTTTCTTTTTAAGTCAATGGGAAAATTAATTTTTATTTCAGTTTGCATTGATCTGGACAGACAAAATCAGTGCTTTTTCGCTTGGTTTTTGGATCTTCCCAGTATCATTTTTGAAGGACAGAACTCTTAGGTGTTTGAAACTCCCATTCACAAATGGTTGTTGTAAAGTAACAGGTTACCAGGCATTAGAGGCCCATGCTAACTGCATGCACCCAGTCTTAGCCTGGAGTAAATACTCAGTATTTCAAGATGGTTTACCAATTTTTCATTGTAAATTTGCCATTTCCTGCAACCTGAGCACGCATGAGAATAGTTACCAGGGACTGGTGGGGCTCAGTAATATGTTAGTCTGATCATTTGTTACAGAAATCTGTGCAGGAAAAAGTCCATCCCCTAACACAGGGAATGTGGGGCACTCCATGTTCAGCCAAAAATCTCATTCTCACCAACTGAAAACAGAGCTGCACAGTTGTAACTCCAGTGGTGTTTCATAGGAATCGATTTACTTGAAGTTATTCTGGTAAAACTGAAAGCAGAATTAGACCTAGTAATTGCTAAAGAGGTTGTTCTTAGCTTGAGCAATTGTTACAGATTTACTAGTTTCTGCAACTGTAGCTCTGCTAATAGCAAGAAATTTCTAAAGCAGAGGAATTTGTGTGCAGGAAATATTGAGTGTCTTTCTACAATAACATAAGTTAAAAATATATTCTTTATGTAACTGTGCATTTTGGAGCACGTTTCACAAAATACTATTCTTTGATACAAATCTAGAACACAATCACTTAATAGAGGCCCATATGAAAAGAACATAAATTCAATTTGGCTCAAATGAGAATACGTTTATTTCTTTGGAATTCTCTCTATACTGAGACCAGTCCCAACTGACTCAAAAGGGACGTAAACATGTTTCAGGTTTTACTGTGTTGGGCCCTGTCGTTCACTGGGAGCTGTGCTCCTGGAACTTTTCTGCTTTTCATGGTTGCATACACCCACATTGCACCTGCCTAATGTGATTTCAGTAAAGACTGAAAACCTGACTTGCAGAAATGTTGCTTTTTGATTGTTTGGGTTTTGGGGTTTTTTTGATTTTTTTTTAAGTGAATGAATTGCCAGTGTAGGAGCCAGGAATGTATCTCATATTGTGGTGGTCTGGATCCTTTCACTCCGTGTGCCATTTTCTTCTAAGGGCAGCAATGGCTGACTGGCTAATGGAGGATGGAGCTGAATTGTATTAATTTTATATTTGTCTCAGGGGATCAGCTCTGTGAATTCCATTGCATGAGGGAAGCTAATGTTTGCCCTGATTTGAATGTAACTTTTTAACGTCTTTCAAAAACTATTTTGTTTAATAATGTGGATTTGTTTTTCTTTTTCTAGCATTCTAGTAAATGTTACCTAGTGTGTTGGTTATTTTTTCCCCTCCAGGGTTGTTTGTATACTACCCCAAGGTCATGCCAAAAAAAGTAATAGAAGTTTAAATGCCAAATGTTTATGAAACTGCTGTCTAAATACTGATTGATTGCACAGTTGAAATAAAAGTTTTCCTTAGTAAAAGTGCTACTTGATAAATATTTTATTTTCTATGTCTCTGATGCGTGGCTCAAAACAAGAGGATATATATACAATGCCTGAGCAGCTGGTAGATGGTGGCACTTCAAGTTATAAAAAGAGCTGGGCAGTAAACTGCCTGTGCCTTGTCACTGAAATTCATAGAACTTTCCCCAACATGTACTCAAATATAATTTGTGTTCCTGGAATTATTTCCCACCTGTAACTTGGTCTGTGTCCCACTACTCTCAAACAGCCATGCAAGGTTTCTATTTTAGTTTCCTTTCATTGGGTGTGGACGATTTAGTTCTCAGCACAGTTGAGCTGTCAGCACAGGTGGCTGACAGAGCTCACCAGCCTTGGTGAAAGATCCACCATGCCCAGGTATCCCTCCCTAGTCTGTAGGATCTCCCTTGGCTGCCAGTAGAGGTCTGGGGGCTGGCAGGTGTCAGCTGCTTTCTGAGGGATGTTTGACTGAAGGAATGTTTCCTCTTGTACTGCTCCATGGCAAGTTTTGTGTCAGTGCCCAAAACACTGGATTCTTCTTTAGCTGGAAATAGACCAGGGACTCCCCAGAGGTCATGTGAATAGAGTGGTTTTACTTTCCTTTTATCTGCATGGCAATACACTAGGAAAAAATGATTTTCAGGAGTAAAGCAGCATTTTCTGGCTAGGCTGCCAGGTAGTTGCACCACATGAAAGAAGAAAAAGTTTCGTTCACGCCACAGCTCACTACAGCCTTTAAAAATTTGGTCTGGTAAGTTAACCCCTCTGGTTTGCTGAAAGCTGTCACCAGGGGATGAGTGGCAGTTCAATATATGCTGCCTCCTCCCTTTTTGCATTTTATAGTCATACCAGTTTAAAACTGTCCCACTGAATTACTTGCTCAAAGCCTTCCCCATATTATGTCATGAAATTGAAATTGGAAGTACAATGTCATTTACAGCACAGATTGCAAAATAAAAATACAATTAATTTCCATTAAAAATTATATCATTCATGTTAGCAACCATTGTGCTTTGGAATAGATCCTGAATATTTAAAAGTCAATAATAGCTTGTTCTGTCTCTACAAAATAAAACAATCTGGCTTTGCTTTATACAAAACCCACAGTCAAGGCAGAATGAATCCCTTGAGATCAAGACTTCCAGCTTCAAAGTAGAAATTATATCCAAGCTTGAGTTCTAAGTATTAAAAGCAAAATTCTTAAAAAAAACAAAAGCAAGACAACCTCTAGCTGATAATGGGAAAGAATTCTGATACCAGCTTTTACAACAGTTCACAGAAAAATGCCTACATTAAAGAGGAAAGCACCTTTTTTAATATATATATACTGCATCTCTAGCTTTATGACCTACATGTAAGATAAAATGAGTGACAAAGCCTACACGTTAGAAGCCACTGTAGCACAGCCTAGAATCATGGCCAATACCCAGGAGTCCTCTTCTGTCGTTGTAAGGGCTCAGGGGTTTGGGAAGCACTGGCTACAGATGGGACAAGCCCCTGGCGCCCGCAGACTGCTGGCTTGCATCCTATCTTGGGAAGTCTCAGCCCAAGCTACAGAGTTGCCATTTGTAGCTGAGTTGACTGGAAACAGCCTTTTCATAGGAGCACTCCACAACTTGGTTTAGCATTCAATGGGGTTTTAAGAGCTTGTGGAGTTGTTTCTCTTCTGTAGCTCAGGTGGGACAAAATTTATGGCCCAATCCTGAAGTTGCAGATGTATAGCACCCTAAAACATCCAGCTGTGAACTTCAGATCTTGAATTGCACCTGCTAGCATAATAGATGTCAAACAATTCAGTCCAGCTTGGTGTTTGTAGACAGTGCGTTATATTTGAAATAATTAGGTTCACATGCTTTTCTTGAAATCCTGGATTTTATGTGAATTTTAGCCTGGGGATTAGGAAATCTGCTCTCAGATGTAATGGGTGACTGCAGCATCAATGTAACTAGGTCACAGTGTGCTTAAGCATATTTAGTTATCTGATTTTGTGTTCTTCTCTACTTTTGTTGAACAATAAAAGAGGTAATTAAGTTTGATTTATCTCTCCTTAAGGAACGGCATAATTTTGAGATTTTTTTTCTTTTTTTTTACTTGTTTTTCTAACAATTGTATGTTTGTGATATCTTTTATTTCATTTTTAATTTTGTTCTTGTTACTTTAGCTTTCCTTTCATAGTCTATAACCTCCCAAATTCAGACACTAGTTGGTTCCTGCTTCCCAGCAGATTTCCTGTTACTCAGACATAATTACTTGTTCAAAATAGAGGTTTTGTTACTGCATTACAGTAAAAAATTTTCTTAAATTAAGACTAAGCTATAGCTGCTAATAAAAAAAAACAAAAACCAAAAAAACCAAAAACTCTCCAAAACCATGAAAATCAGACCTTAAAACCACAACTAATGCAATTTTGTGAGTGAAAGGTTCTACAATATATAGATTGTAAATGAACATGCACTGTAGAACTATGTAAAACACTTGGTGTACAAGAGAAAAGAGCCAGCATACCCGAAAAGACTCCCTCTGGTGCCAGCAGACAGACAGATGTGCATGGTCAGGAAGCTCTGTGCCTGCCCCAGGCTCTTTCCGAGGCAGGGGATGCCCACACAGCTGTTCTAAGCCTGGGGAGCTTTTCTGCAAGAGGCTCTGCTGCCTCTAGAATTGGTGTTACCACTCCTTTAGTTCTAAGGCAAAGTTTTCACTTTGGCAAGTCTGCAATCAAATCCCAGGGGAGTCTTTGCCTAAATTTAATTACTTACAAATGCACTACTGTATAGAACAGCCTGTGACAAGGCTTCCTCAGGGTTTCACAGCACACAGGCTTTATAACTTTGACTCTCAGCAAAGTCATTGATAATCTGGATCCAAAAGCAGATTCATAACCAATTACTGCAAAGATCAGTGTGGCCTTTGCAGAAAGCTATAAAAGGCTCTTGAGAGAACTGAGTCAGTGAGGGAATTAAATGCTTGCCTCTCTTTTAATCAAATAATGATAATCAGGAAGATGTAAAGGATTAAAGATGATAAGCCAGAAAGCATAAGAAATTGCATTTCTTTCATTTCCCCACAGAGGGTCCCCATTCCACTACTCATTGCTTAAGAGGGAACCACTTTGAGTAGGTAGTAGTCCATTTTGCAGAGGAACCAACAAAGGTTTGTTAAACACATACCTTATACGTTTTAAACATTTTTTACATTAATACTGTAAATATATGTCAAACTGAAAGTTCCCTTTTACTTAGCCTGGAGGTGAAGTGGAAAGAAATCTTATGTTCCTTGTTGGCTTAAAAAATCAAATGAGGGTTTTTTAACACAAATACATATGCACACACTGAATTTCTTATCAAAACTTTTGCATTTTGGTATAAAGATAAAATAATGAAACTTAAATTCCTAAATAATTGTCTGTCTCCATATTTTAAATGTTTAGGCACTATACTAATTTTTACATATTGGCTATAAAGTTTTATGATTTAAAAGTGCTGGCAAATTGTAGACTTTAATTTTATAAGTCACGTGTTGTTGGCAAGTGTATCTGAGTGCATCAGAGTTTTTTTCTTCCTGAAATACTTCAGCATGGCAGTATTTAACTGTAAATTGAAAAGTTAATTGTGTACTCAAAAAAAAAAATAATCAATTAGTCTCACTGAATTTTAGAACTAGGAGTTTGCTTTGAAATGTAAAGATTTTGTTCCAGTATAGATATGAACCAGAGTGCCCTTTGTGCCCATTTCTGAGACATTTTTTTGATCAGTTCACTAATAACTTTTCTTTCAAAGCTTAGAAAAATGTTTCATCTGCCAATTACTTGCTATGTGATTAGACAAAGGTATGATCCTTCTCAGGGTTTTTACTTGGCTTCAGGATGTATCATGCATCTTAGGGAAGAAAAATAATGCAATGGACTAAAGAAAAAATCTTGCATACTTTCCTGGACTAACTGGTAAAGCAATCTCTCCTGCCCTTTTACGAGAAGTTTTGTATTTATTTCAGATTAAAGTTGAAACACAGACAATTAATGAGATTGTTTCGTAATTTAAAGTATGTGGATGAATGATTAATGTGGAAGCTTAGACAGTCTTAATTTTTTCTGACTAAATGTAGAGATGAAACAGACATGAGCTCATGAGACCTGGTTTCCATCACCGTAACAGATGTAGTAGGCAACAATTTGTGCTCAGCTAGCTTCCATGATTTGCACTCAAATTGTTTCAGTTACAGCCCCTGAGACTAGCAGGGAGATGCTCTACATCTGATACACCCAAAAGGGACCTGGTTAACGTTTTTAAGAACAATACCAGCTGCATAACCAGAGAGAATAAAAGGCATAAAAATCATATCTCTGTGTAACTTAAAAACATGCACAGGTTTAGTTTTACTGTCCCAAAAAAGGGCAGTGCACAGGAGAACAAATGAGTCTGGAGGAAGAGATGTAACTCTAGTGTAATGACAAAACAAGATTTTTTGTGTTGTCTCAGAACTGACAGAAACTCCCTCTAGCTTTGATAGTCCTATTTATCACAGTAGTGTTGAGAAACATATACAAGTTTATAGAACTAGCACTTTGTATAACATGAAAAAGAGCCTTTTAGAAAAATTAATTATTGATTTTGGTTTTTTCCCTCATAGCAGGCGGGGGAATCAAATGCACTCATGGCAGAAGACTGTTATGAGCTAAGGCTATCATAATCCAAATTTCCTTAAATGTATATCCCTTTTATCCAGCTCAACACTTTCTGTCCAGGTGAGAGCAAACACTACTGGCTGCTTGGCTTCTGTGTCCACATGCCACAAAACCTGCCTGGGTGCTGCCAGATCATGCTGTGCATGTGCCCTGCAGTCTGGACATACTGCCCTTCTGCATGAGCCTCCTGAGCTCCCAGGCCCATGCCCATTCCACAGGGGTCCACTTCTTCCCCCCGGGTAAGAAATTTTCTGTGATGATCTGAGAAATTGCAGTAACTTCAAAGATTAGAGCTCTGTGTGCTTTATTTTAGAAAACACACAGCTTACATGACAGCAAACCTTCTGTATTTCCCCCTCGTACTGGAAGTAGCAGCAGTTATGCAGTTCAGCCAGCTTTCAGCTTTTTTCTTTCTGATGTCACATTTACTTTTTTCCCCCCAAGTTTATTCCTCTGTGATGAAATCTTCGCCCCCATAAAATCAAATAGAAGAATTATTTCACTGTTCTCCTATTTTGAATCCCTTAAATGTCCATATATTACTCAGAGGGGGTTGTATTTTTCCATTAGCACATTTGCATATGTTCATATGTTGCAAAAATGGACTTCTGTGCTACTCACTGCTCCTAGATATGCAGTAGACATGTCAAAAGATAGAGTTAAAACCCTTTAAACGTTAATGCTCTTTTGAGGATCCAGGTCTCATTGATATTGCTCTCCTGATATATGTTGAGTAAAAAAACTTCCTTTATCTACTGGTTGCTTGTACAGAAAGGCTTTTACTAGCCTTCTTTTTTTTTTTTTTTTTTTTTTTTTTTTTTTTTTTCCTTTTTACCTGTATTTAGAAGGGAAGGAATGGAACCTAGAAGTTACCATAACCAGCTCTTCTACACTTAATTTTTAGGCCTCATGTGTCAGATGTGACCAAAAATTACTGTTATCTCACCAAAGCTACTCTTTTCAACAGTCAGGGTGAGTTATAAAGTACTAAATTTTCAATAGTATTTGTTCATAACTGAGTACTCTGGCAGGGAGCCCAAGCTTTCTGCATGGTTGGTTATTTCAGAGTCATAAAATTATTACAATTCTAAAGGAGATCAGGAGGTCTTGACTTCTAGTCCAGCCTCCTACACAAAGCAAGGTTAACACTAAACTTGGGCCAGCCTATCTTGGGCTTTGCCCAGTTGGGTCTTCAAAACCTCCCAGGATGAAGATTCCACAATTTCTTAAGTTTCTTGTCCCAGTGCTTGCTTAACCTCAAAAAAATTCCTTTCACCCCACTGTGCATAGCTGCTTGGAACTTTGTTTCAAATTATGCCTACCAAGTCTCATTTTCCTGTTATGCATTTCACTAAAAAGCATGTCTCTCTCTTGTCACTAACCTCCACTTAGGTGTAAGGTTTCTACTTAATTAATGCCAGTTTTGGTAGGAAGAAACGTTGGAGTAATTTTAAGGACAACCAATGAGGAGCGAGGCTATCAGGTGTTGAATGGTGTGTGATAATGAGAAGTTTCTTAGACTTTTGGGAATATTAGAGATGCTGATATAAGCATCCGAACAGTTTAATTAATCCCCTTCAGGCACCGTGTCAGCCATTTCCAGTACAGGTTTAGAAGTGTGATGTCAGTTTAACAAGATTCTGATAGACCACTCACTGAAGACCTGAGCACAAGTTAAAGCTGAATTTGGAAGAACAGCAAAACAGGCAATTTTTTGCAACTAGAGTACTGGGTTAAACCTGAATTCCCCACTTGCATTTCTGATGCAGACTCTCTCCCCCTAGGAACCTTTACAGACTCGGTGACATCAATCTGCACATCCATAATTACAGCCTACACGCTATTACAAGGCAGCCTTGCACAAAAGCTCATGCAGTCCTGGGAGAATCATCTAGGCCTGCAGCGAGCTCCATCACAGAAAATGCAAATCTCTTCACAGATAAAACACATCTTTCTCCCAATATAGAGTATCTCACACCCACCTCACTAATAACAGGCTAGTCTTCAGCAAGATTACACAAAATTAACCAGCAGATCCCACAGGAATATTGGCAACTTGCTATACTTTGAGGGGCATACTTTCTGGGATTGCTGAAGAGACTGTGGGCAAATAAAACTGATGTCTAGGGAAGGACAAAAATTGACATTAAAAAATTAACTTACTTTCTCCATTTTATTCAGTGAGACATGCAAAACATAAAAGTAAAAAACACAGTAATACCTCAACCTTTATACAAAAATAATTTATTTTTCTCCACAGAACAAGGGTTCCAAATACTAGAAAAGTACGAACTATCCAACAAGGTGTGTAAGAAGTAGCACTGCTAAGTCTTGTGAAATAAGTAAGGCACGTAAGCAAAATTCCATCTTACAGCTGGACATCTTTATCCCAGTCAAGGGAGAATAAATCCTAATTCAAAAGATAAATACTTATAACACAGTAGATTAACAGTTCTGATCAAGGATGAGGACTCACATATGTAACACCGTTTAAATGGCCGCATTGCTAAGGACAGGGCACTGTGGCAGAATGCATGTTTCTACAAAATTACGGTGATGATTTACCTTGTATTTTTCAAGGGTTTAGAAGGATTTACCAGCATTGTGAGGGCCACCAGCTGGGCCAAGTGGGTTGTCTCCTCGGTACTATCCTTAGGTCAGAGACCATGCTGGAGGGTGACAGCGGCCTGGAAGGAGCCCCTCCTATGAGGGGACTCCAGCCGGCGCGGACCTACCTGCTAGCGAGCCGCGGGCGCACGGCGCTTCAGCACTTCAAACAAATGGCGTGAGGACGGGGAGAAAGTGGAGCTGCAGCCTGGGGGCGAGAACGCGTTGCGCGTGTGTCGCCTGAGCGGTAAGGGATGAAGCCACTGAGCACCCGGGGAGCTCAGCCCAGACCGGGATCTGAGGGGCAGTCACCGTGCGGCTCCTGACGGGGCTCCCTGACCGAGGAACCGCCCGTCGCTGCCGCCTCCCGTCAGGGCACGGGCTGCTCGCGCCCCGGCTCCCGCCCTCACGCGCACTAACGGTCCTAAC
>JAAWXA010000028.1:9891194-9917452 GCA_038090715.1 Florisuga fusca | reverse complement strand
GGCGGGGCGGGGTGGCGCGGGAGCCGCTCTAAGTTTGCACGGTGGGGCCCGGCCGGGCCCCGCGGGCTCCCGCAGCCTCCGGGCCTTGATCTGCAAAACTCGGGGCTCGCTCTGCGTGCAGATGTGACCCGCGAGTGGGGGAGTGCGGGTGCGTGGTTATGTCTGTTGTGTTTTTCTGGATGTGCTGGCCATTAGTATGCAGCGTGCATACTGTTGGTGCAAGGGAATACGTCGGCAGTGCCACATGTCCGAGTTTAGGGTTCTTGCAGAGCCCGTAAATCACGCTTGAGTGTTCACTCTTTTACCCCTGGTCTGGCTTTTGGGCTTGATTCTAGTTTGGGCTTTATTTTTCTCTTTTTGGAAAACGAAAAATTTGTCGAAAGATTATTCGTTATTAATAGCACTGTTGTATGGCATTAGTGAGGGCTGAAGCTTTTCTTTGAAACGTGTAAGGAGGAGGATAGAAATCTCTTCCTACTTATGCTGTGCAACTGACTTGGTTAGCAGTAGCCCATCAGCCTGTGTAGTGGTACTTGTGTCCCTGTAGTCCTTAAAAACAGAAACGCATTTCTGAATGAAATCATGAAAGCCAGTAGGGTGCCTGAGTTGGATGAAAATAATGTCAGAATTACAAGATCTGCAATTTATTACATCACTTTTCTTCACCTCCTGGTTTGCCCCTGGAGTTCTATTGTTCTTGATGTTCTAAGCTTTTTAATGTTTGGTTACGTAGAGAAAAGTGTGGATTCTGCTATGCATATTGTCATTGATTTTCAGTTTGTTTTTCGTAACTGTTGTAGAAACAGCTGGCTTGCAACCTTGAGAATGAAAATATGCAGCAGTGTTACAAAGGAGACGGGGATTCATTAGATTCCTTCACTCTCAGCCCTGATTCTGCAAATATTTAAGCAAATACAGTTTCACATGCCTGAGTTACCCACTGAGTTCCATGTGATTACTGCTTAATATCAAAGCTGTTTACAGTGTTGGGGCCAAAGAATAGGCTGACTAAATCTGGTTGAAATTAGACTCTTTTTAGTTTTCTGTCTAGAATGAAAACTTTTTTGGCCATTTATGTTTCTTGGGAAAATGTTTTTACTGAGATCAAGCGCTGTTTAAAAAGACTGGCAAATCCTGCAAAAACCTAGACAGAGATTTTTCAGTGACTATGAAAATACTCCGTAGCATATTTGCAACATCTTAAGTATGGCACAAATTACATGGAAAGTCATAATCTCTTAACAAAACTGCAAGTTGCAGTTCTCTAACGCTAAAAATGTCTATCTTGTGTATGTATGGAGTAAAAAAGAATACATAAATGGCTGAAATGCATTTTATTCATTATCTAACAAGGAAATAACATATCAGATATGTATTTATATCTTTATATCTCTATATACATATATGATGTCCCATTAAAAAGGATTGTATTTTTTCCTGGAAAATTAGTCTCAGACAATGAAATAAGTTTTGCATCCTTAGTGCAACATTCCAAAATGCTTGGTACACCTTTTAATGAAACTCTGTGTGGTAGGTACCAAAAAATTACTTTCTGGAAAGTTTATTTTGGCTACATGAAAATGACTCTTATTCATGTGTTTTTGGAGGTGTGCTAGGACTAACATTCTGTTTCCTTTCATGTATAAATTAAATAAATTATAAATTCCACAGGGAAAATATAAACTCCTAGGACTAAATTAAACCACTGGCCTCACACAGCGAGAACTGAACATACAAAAGCTTTGTACCTTTCCAGATGTAGGACTCAGTCCTGCAAACCTTGGCATATTCATGGCTTCACCCATGTAAATAATTAATGTACAAATTGGTGGAACCTGTCACTGGAATTCCAATATCTATACGCTTGTGGTTTTGAAGACTGGTATCCCAGAGAGGGAATTTATACATAATTTTATGAAATTTTAATTTTTGCTACTGCAAAACAGCACTTGCATGTGATCCTCAGTGTTCTACTCTATTTCAGCTTTACTAATATCTGTACTGCTAGTTGTTGCATTTATTAAAAGAAATATGGGTATTTGTAATGTTTTGCTATCAATGGTTAGTGTTTTTTATGTATTAAGGACCATTTATGTTATAAGAACCATGAATGGAGGTGTGTTTTAATGCAGTTGTGCAGAATTATGTTCACGGTACAACTGCTGCTGAATTGACAATGAATATATAAGAATGTTGGAGAGTGCAGGGATGGTTTTGTGCAAATAGTTTATTAAGAAGATGATTTATAGAGTTGGAATTTAAAGGAGATATTTCATCGCTCTATGCTGTCACTGTTTCGTATCTGCAGTTAATGCAGTGGCAGTGCATCATAGCACATTAACCATAGCACATTAACTATGTGCAGGATTTTATATTCTAAATCAAAGAAAAAAGGACTCCCCATTTTAAAAAGTAATCCACAGTTTCTCTGGTGGTAGGTTATCTCATTATATGTTATGCTCATATGCAAGGGTTTATTTTGAGAACTCAGTTGTGATTTCATGCCCTTGACTGAAATTCAGACTTAAAATTTGGTAGTGTTAATTTGATATGTCCATCTTCCTGATGTGTAATGAGATATGAAATAAAATTTCAGCAGTGACAGCCAAAAAAGGAGGGAGGAGTGGGTGAACAAGGTACTAGGACTGAAAATTTGTCAGGCTTCCTTTAGATCAGGAGTACTTGAAATAAGTGTTGGATATGTCAGTCTGTGTACAATAGGTCAACCTCTTCCCTGTGAGAAGAGACTCTGTGTTACTTGGCTGAACAGTCCTAAAGCTGGTTTAGCTGTCTCTTGGGAATACTTGTCTACAGTAGAGCAGTATAATGTCATACATTATGCTTCTTTGCATAATACTATTGATAATTCAGTTATCTTCAGGTTGCCTTCAATAATAAAAAGACCCATGTGTGCAGCTATGTGCTTGCATCTTGATAAAGTTTAACTTGTATTCTGAATATGAATTTAAAACAAATAACAGTAAAATTTTTAGGTTGGATTTTTTACTTTTCTATGCTGTTGCTATATTTAAAAAAAAAAATTAAGAGCAAATTGGCAAGTATTTTCATGGACCTGAGAAAAAATGAGTTAGCTTACAGTTTCTTAATGTAATTATGTTAGTATCTGAACATATGTCTCACATCAACAGAATGTGATTTTTATATTTCTGCTCAGGGTTTCTTTACATCCCCATACGATGGCAAATCCACTTGAACCCCATGAAGGCAGACTAACTGGGATAATAAGGAATGCTCTAGGTTCTTTTTTTGTCCATGGTCCAACTAGAGTTTTAAAACCAAAAGCCATGATTTATTCAACTTCGGGAGCGTCAGTGAAGTGCAGATATCTCTTTGTATTGCTCTGAATGAAGTCTGATTGAGTGATCAATAAAATAAAAATTCTTTACTTCTCTTTGTACCAGAGCAGCTGTGCCCAATTATTTTATGAGGTTTCTGCAGATTAGGGCAGATTTGCTTGGAGTCTATGTCATTTTTTGGCAGGTGTATTTTTGTTTGATCAAGACTTGCATTTAATGAAATTTAGGTGTGATGAACGGGAGATCTGTTTAAACAACATGGCAGGGTTTTGGTGTTTTTTATTCATGGATCTACTACTGTTTGCTTTTCCCTTCATGGCATGTTATAATGTGCCATTGTGTACTGGTACAGTGAGTTGGATGAGTTCTGTGCCTGCATAAGTTAAACAAGAGGTGAATCTTGTGCATAGTTTTAAACAGCTAATCTTGATGCATTATGCAAGCAAGAAAGAAATACTTCTAACTGGTGAAATGGAGATGTTAAGAACCAAGGGACAGATAAAGATAAAATAAATGGAAATGTTTATTTCAACTGTGATGAGCGTGAATTGGACATTAAGGTGGTAATGGAGTAAGACAGCTGTATACCAGGTACGTGTAACTTTTTCCTCCGTATGCCTGCTCCCTAGGGACCTGAAATCTAAGGCACCAGAGTTAATGCAAGTTCAGTATTTGTAACAGATACCTGTTGCTACAATAGATAGAGGCAAACTTGAAATACAGTCTCTAAGAAAATTAATGCAGTATTGCACTGACTGAATTTTTTTAGGTGGTGACAGTGGATTGGATGGGTTAGGAGGACCAGGAGTACAACTTGGAAGTCCTGATAAGAAAAAGCGCAAAGCAAATACACAGGTAAATTCCTTTTGATCCCTTTGATTTCATAATAAATTGTGCACTCAGATGCTGTTTGCTGGTATGACTGTCTCACATTATTTGGAAGATCAATCTATTTACACAAGCAGCAGTCACATACAAAATATTTCAGTTGTACTGTGAGGTTGAAATCTTCATACTACTAGTTATTCTCACCGAAGTTATTTTAAACTGTGTACGTTGCCAGAGACCTATAAAAAAAGGAACATGGTGAGGCTGCAAGAACTTGTATTTTACCATGTGGTTTGGTTCTGACACACACTTTCTTCTAATGACTTGAGCAACTGGTGTCTCAGAATCAAAGTCACCGAGGCTGATAGTGCTTGCTAGATGCTACTTTTCTTCTTATGTGTGTAGGCTTGTGAGCTAATGGATCAGTACAGTTTGTTAATGCTTTGACCAAACTCTTGGCGTATTCCCCAAGTCATTTTCAGGCAAAAGCTGTGAAGCAGATTCGGCTCCTTTCCAATTGCCCTGCAATTTGGCATTTCTGCACAGTTTCTGTTTGCAGGAAAGGAAGCCTGAATACAAAACATCTAAAGCAATTAGGTATCTGTATTGCAGAATTTTCCTTTGTGTGCTCATTCAGCTTTGAATGAGAGTATCTGTTAATTTGGTACTGCCCAGTGAGAGTAATTTTATTTATGTAGGTCAAACAATCACTTTCTGTTAGGCCTATCTAGATTCTATCGAGATGTGGATCTGTTTTATTAAATTTTTTTGTTTGTTTTAAGGTAGTCATGGTAAGGTTGCTCTGAGTAAATTCAGTATTCAGTAAATTTAATTGTTTCATATGTCTTTCTTTTGTTCTTTTCTTTCTCTCTTTTTCTCTCTCTCTCTTTCTTTTTTTTTTTTTTTTTTTTAATGTTCAGTCATAGTTTATTAGTGTTTGTGAAGAAATGCTTTCTGTGAGCACAGTTAGTGTGAGAGTGACTGGGCTATATGTTCCCTACAGGCTAGTCGAGAATGCAATTCAATTGCATAGCCACTCTGATGGCATTTAAAAACCCTCTAGGCTCCATTAAACACTTGAGCTCTGTAACCAGGAATCCTCATGTTTTATACGTAGTGACTGCTTTGCAGACTGACCACAATCACTGAATTCTTCTAAGGGCCACTTCTGTTTGGTACATAGAATATAGAAAATTCCTGTATGCAGACTCCTATGTTCTATATACCTTTTTTAGAGTTACAGCAATATTAGCTTTTTATATCCTCATAGAAGTGGGGTATTTTAAGAGATGTGTATTCAGTAAAATGAAGTTGATGAATTTAAGAAAACATTTCAAATTTGCTCTTCAACATTTGGAAATATTTTCTGCATATATTTGTCACACACGGCTTTCCATTTTCTTTTCTTGAGAAATAGAAGTGGCGTATCAAGTAGTATTCGCAGAAGCATGATTGTGCAACCACACAATTTTTGAGATTACTATAAATCACTGTGCTTTCTGGATCCCAAACTCCTCTCTTGCCTCCGTACTGAAATTTCAGACAGCCTGGCAGGGTGGGGTGATCTTTACACAACAGCTGAGCAGTTCTTTAGCAGTAGTGCTGCAAATCCAAGACCTTTGTCATTTGTCCTTCTTGGAGTGAAATACTAAAACTAATTTAAATGTATTAAAAATATTTTCAGGGATCATCATTTCCTCCTCCATCTGAATATGCTCCACCACCGAATCCAAGCTCTGACCACCTTGTAGCTGCAAATCCATTTGATGACAACTATAATACTGTGTCTTATAAACCACTTCCTTCAGGAAATCCATATTTTAGTAATCCTGGTTATCCTGGCTTTGGAGGCTATAACACTTTCAGAATGCCACCTCACATGCTGCCCAGAGTGTCCTCGCCGTATGGTGGTTCTTACTCCCTCAGAAATCAACCACATCCCCTTCCTCAAAACCCTGTGGGAATGGGTTTTAGTAGACCTCACTCTTTCAGCTTCGGTCCACACGATAACCCAGCTTTTGGGAATCAACCACCTTACAGTGGTGGCCAAATAAATCAAAATGTCAGTATGCCTGGTCAGCACTTCAGGCCAAATCCTGGTGAGAACTTCAGTCATTCTGGTCAGATACCTCACCCTGATGTGCCATCTAACTTTGGTCCAGGAAACAATCCAAATTTCCCAAATTCTCAGCTAGAGTCAAACCATTCTTTTGTGCCTCCACCAAACACGTACAACCAGACAAAATCATCAGCACAAAAGTCAGACTTTAGCCAAGGTGCAAGCAAAGCATCCAGCCAGAACACTGCTCCTCATCAGCATCATCACAGGACAGAGGAGATCGTGGGTCAGGGTAACAGTGACCTAAAAAATGTTACTCGAAACAATGTGGTAAATCAGGATAATAGCCATTCTAATAGTGCTGATAACACAAATGCTGGTCATTCAAACGGGACTCAGAGTAAGTCCCGCCAGCCTCGAGGTACTGCTGAAGGGTGCAACTCTGAAAAGAGCAGCAAAACACCCCTTCATCCCAGTCGTCATGGTCACTCATCCTCTGAACCTGTCTATCCATGTGGAATTTGTACACATGAAGTTAATGATGACCAGGATGCCATCCTATGTGAAGCCTCTTGTCAAAAATGGTTTCATCGGATCTGTACAGGCATGACTGAGTCAGCTTATGGCCTTCTTACAGCAGAAGCATCAGCAGTATGGGGTTGTGATACTTGCATGGCTGACAAAGATGTCCAGTTAATGCGTACAAGAGAGACTGCAGGACCACCTGCACTGAATACAGATGGCTAACAATGTGAGTTAGTCCTGGTGGTTGAAATACTTGCTATGAAGATTTGCTTATAAATTGAGTACTTCACTTTCTGCAGACAATCAGTTGTGTTTGATTGCTGTCATGTTTTTTTTCCCTAATCTGTTTTCGTTCATAAATTCCCGTCTCAGCCTTTGTACTCTTAGTATTATGTTTTACAGAATGGAATTATTTTTTTTCTGATTAAACTCTAAAATATAACTGACAACTGATCAGAAGTAGGCTTTATATTGGCAATTTTATTGAAAGCAAAAATGTGCCGGTATGAATAACTCCTGATTTGCCAGTGTCAGTGTGTTAACTAATACTAGCATTTATTGCTCTGCTTTAATGGTACTGTATTTGCAAGTACTCGTTACATTTATTTTTTGGGGGGTGAATACCCATTGCTGGTGTTCTTGCTATCCTTTCTTTGAATATAGTGGACATGACCTAGAAGAATGTTCAGTGCTAATAGTGGTTTTTTTAGGATAAATACAGAGGATTTCATGTGTGCTTTGGCCTATTTTTGAAGAAAAGCATTAGCAGACTATTCAAGAATTAATGAGTTCTTGCTTAGTAACACAATTAAACCCAATAGTTCTTAAACATCTGTATTTCCTTGAAAAAATCAATGATCTCTCTTGACTTTGTAGCAAATACTTACTCAATGGAGGCTTTTGCTAGGTCTTGGAGATAGTTACAAAATGTGATTACATTGGAAAATTAACAGATCAAATTTATGAAGTCCAGTGCTTTAAATATATACCATACCAAAACTAGGATTGCATATGTAACCTTAATTCATTCATCTTAAGCATATACATTAGGATACAGTCTCTGCTTCTGTCACGGTTGTGTAGTCATGCACTTCTCATCCTTTCTCACTGATGGTTCTGGTCTCCTGCCTCAGTGCTGCCTGAGAACTCTGATTGAACTAGTGCAGGGAGAGCCCTGCCAATCTCCTAAGGTTTTCAGCTGGAGCCTGCTCAGTCATCCTGAGCTTGCACAGTCTGCTTGGCATGAAGGAGGGTGCAAGGCAATGGAGTGTGCTCAGCACAGGCTCTAAATTGCTAAGTGATTTGGTCAGCAAAGTCTTAAAACTGAATTTCCATCACTGTCTCAGCCAGCCTTGCAGTGAGGGGGTTGGAAGTCTGAGGAGGTGAATTAAAATACAGCTTTCACGTCAGGTATATGTACCTCTCATCAGAAGTTTAGCTTCTTTGCTAAACTTGACGTCCTACCCTTGAATTATCTCAAAAATGTACCGCTCCCCCCGCCTTTTTTTTTTTCCTTTTAGATGTGGAGAAGCATCTAACCTTGAACACTTCAGCCTTAGAAATGTGATAAAGTTGCATATGCAACTGAAAATTAATGTTTCCATAGAGAGAAGTGTTGCTTTAACTTAATAAAAGGTGGCACTGTAATAGCAGACTCTTATGGTAATACCACCATGATAGCAACTTCCCTTTTAAACAATCAGCAGTTAAATCACATGTCAAGCATTACAGGTACTAGTCATGCTCCTTAATGTGATAAATTGTTCAGGTCTGTGGTGATGAGTGATGTAGGAGCCTATATGGAATACAGTCATCTATACAGAGAGGTAGTTTTTATGGTAAGCTACACTAATGAGTGAAAAGTAAGGCTTTTTTGCTAGTTCACCATTGTGTTTGGTTTTAAATGGGCTCTACTGTGGTGCTTTCCTGGAAAACATTGCACAGATCTACATAACTGCCCCTGTTTTATTTTAAAAATGAAAAGTTTTATATACTCTTTAACTGGTGAAGTGCAGTATTGCTGTCCTTTTCTGTCTTGTCTCTCATCAGGAAAAAGGAAATAATGTCTAAAGTATAAATGACACAATTGACATTGTGAGGATTTCCTGTAAGGAGATATAGAGAAAGTCTAAGGCACATCCAGGTCTTCTGTTTTCATCACTATTTGCTTTGTTTAACACATAAACTAAATCTTGTTTTGTTAGAGGTGTGATGTTTGAAAAAAAAGAACAAAAACAACTAAGCAACAATCTCTTTTAGAGAGATTTATTCTTCAGTAGTTTTCCTAGTGACTGACTGACTGTTAGAATTTGCTTTTGGTTTCTGAAGTAGAAATTAAACCAAACTTTGTTAGATGGATTTATTCCTCTGGGAATCACTTTAGTCTTAGGAATAATTTACACTGTGAAAGTAGTGGAGCTGATTACAGCAGTGTAAATTAAAAAAAAATTTGCTAGGTGAAAATTCAACAGAAGCTCTAATGATCATAATTCTACACCAGTGTAAACAATGTTGACAATACTTTTTCCACTCCCACATCCCATTTCTGTTGTGAGAAAGTGTTTGGGGCATTTGTTCTCAGAACTCTAACATCTTAACATTTTGAAGCAGAGTAGTTAACAGTGTAGTTAATCTGTAGTCCTAAGGCTCTTCCTCAACCCTGCATGAAGTTAGGCAAGTGTTTTCTATATTATCTAGCAAGACATCAGGATTTAAATATAACATTCTTACAAATTAAAAATCAAGTGGGGTATCATTTTATAAGGCCTCAGTTGTGTATTTGTGAAACTTATTCTAAAAACTTATTTCAGATTTTTTGATTTTTACTATGTTGGGTTTGCAACATAGTTAATTTTCTTCATTTATTAACCTAGAAATTGAAGACATTGGCAAACACCAATTGTGTAAAATAAAAAAAAATTAACAACAAAACCCAACTTATCACACTGATCATAGAGATGTGACTAATTAGCATCTCCAGAAATCATCCAGCCAATATTTTTGTTCAACTGATATGCTCTTGGCATACCTGGACTCCTTATCTAGAGGGTTATACTTTGTTTTTCTCTGCATGTATTGACGAGTAGTAGTTCAAGTATACACAGGGAAAACAACAGTCATGTTTTGTTAGTAAGATAATAGGAAAATGTCAGCTGGTTAGAATTAGAAATTAGTTATAGAAGGGGGGTGGGAGGGAGGGTTGATTAGAGTAAGTGAGGTTTTTTGTAGTATTCTACATGAAACAATTTGTATTGAACTATCATGTGCTTCTTTCATTACTAGTGATTTAGACTGTACTGGTGCTGCACACCAAAAATATTGCAAAGATTTTGTAAATCTTACAAACCTTAACATTTTTGTGGGAAATACCAGAGTCCTTTCAAAATAGCTGGTTTATTCCCTTTTTCTTCCCTAGGCTGAAATAGGTATACACTGGATTGAACTGGCCTTAATACTTAGGGTTGTTGGGGGTTTTTTTGCCACATACCAGTTTTAAATGAGGAAATACATAATTTTATCTTTAAAATACTTGTTTTATTGGTGTCAGGGTGACAATGCTGCATATAAGCTAGAAGGTGGGTATGAAGATTCCAGGTTCTGACTGTTCTACTGATCCCTTCTGCAGCTTGAGGAAGTTAGCTGTGCCTCCTCAATCTCTTACTTCAGAAGATGGGAATAACACTATCTTAGGGTGTTTAGATGCCTAGTTTGTGTTTGAGATCTTCCAATGAAAGAGACTAAAGAAAAGTAATTAAGTTTGCTCTATTTAAAACAAAAACAGAAGTGTAGGCGATGCTTGAAGAAGAATATACCTTGTGACCTCTGAAGTTTTTAATCTAAGAAGCAGTTTTGTAATCACATTTTTCCACCTTACTTCAAGCATGTGAGAATTAACAAAGTCAGTGGAACTGCATGCACACAGTCAAAAAAGTTTAATAGTGTTTGCAGTTTGGGGCCTATGATATTTGCAAGTGAAATGCTTTTTATGGTTTGAGATTTTTACAAAATCAGCGGTGTTCAAATGTAGCACCTTTTTAACATTTGTCTGTATTCCAACTTAATATGATAACACATCTGCATTAAATATATCTCTTCCATTTTATAAATAAACATTGCCTGGCAGTGAAAGTATTGGTGTAACATTTTTAAAAAGGAAGTCATGCTTCTAATAATGTTGTATGTGACTTAAATGACTGTTTCATATTAAAACTAATCTTTCCTTATGTACTGCTTAAATATACCTGCTTTGGGATATCAGTTCAGTACTTTTTATACAATTTTGAATGTGTTCCACATTGGTGACATGTATTTTTGCAACAATTTTTTTTGTTTAGATTTTAAATTAGAGCATGTCTGAAGTAATACATGCATTAGTGCTGTGGTGTGTGGCAAAGTTAATGTATGTAATTCAAATTGGAAAAAAAATTCCAGACTTTGTCCAACGTTAACCCTGTGGCCAGGGATTAAATTACTATGTAATACAAATTATTTCATATCATGATGTGTTTTAAGCTACTCTATGAAGTATGTGAAACATTATTGTTTATGGATTGGTAGCTGCCATGGTATCTTGCACAGAATGAGGTATGATAGATGGTAGCAATTAATGGTAATTAAAACTTACTGCCTTTCAGAACACACAGCACTTATGTGCATTGTCATCTTGTTGCCATAACTGTTAGTATGAATTTCGTAATATTATCCACTGACAAATGGGTGAACATTTGATAATAAGCTCATGGGTGTGAAAATTCTATCCTAACACTCTTTACTTGGATTACAAAACCTGTGTTTTTTTATCTGTTGGATGTGGATTAGATATATACAGGAGTAGAACTGGATGTATTTTAAAGTTATTCTGCAGTTACAGAGTTTTGTCTGAAGCTTTCTATATTAGAATAGGCTCTTCCTTAAGATTGGAAAATTAAGTGTACTTAGCAGAACTCTTAAGGCAATAGAACTACCCTACACTTCATCTTGAGTTATGCACATTCACTTCTTTGTATGGAACTCGTCTGATTTCTTTCTGGTTTAGTCTTTATATAGAAATAAGGGATCCCGTTAGTGTCCTAGTGCTGTGTGTCATCAGTTCTGAGGTAATGAATTCTGAATAGTGTTCAGCCCCTTAGACGTTCTGCCTATAGCTTATTTGATGTCACCCTTAGTTTCCTTGTTCAGAAATGGCTTATTCCAACATCATAGGGGATACCTATCTTGGTATTGTTGGCCATATGTGATTAATTTTCCTCTTAATATTCAAACAAAATGTCTCAAAATACTTTTTGATCCAACCCTATCTTTTTACTCAAAGGTTTGTGCACTGAAATTCAGTAATTCAGATGGATTTGAGACAGTTTGGGATCGGAGTCATGAGAGGTGTGTCTGTTCCTAGGTGCTCATCTCATCTTCTAAAGGATTGACTACATCTGAGCTTCCATATAATTTCAGGAGGGCAAGCTTTTAGTATATTCCTTCTCTTTTTTTTCTTTTCTTGATTTTTTTTTTTTTCTGAAATGTGAAATAATATGGTGGTGTTGTTGGATTTTCAATTAAGACAGTCTCTTCACCAAGCTTTTATATATGGCCTTTAGAGCAGACACTGTGTTTTTAGGGCCTTCTGACTTGTAATATTTTTTGTCCATTCTCCTTTCAGTGTTAAAGATAAGTTGAAAGAGGCAAGTTACCAATGTACTGCCATGCAAACAATGCAAAATATAATCTGATTAAAATTGTCATTTATTTTTCTTTGTTAATAAAAATGGGATAATTTACTTTTTAGAAGAACATATATCAGAATCTGATTGAAGCGTTCCTGGAAAATGTGTGTGGTAGATTTTGTCCAGTACTGTATGTAACTCCGTTGCTTTCCGTTGTCTGTTTTCAGTTTATTTTAAAATAAAGATAATTTTTGTGGGGAAGTTGCTCGTTCATTTTATGAAGATGTTGTAATGGCTAAATTAACTCTTCTAATGTTTTGCCTGTGAAAATGCATTTGGATTAGGCATAATCCTGCAAGAAACAATTATGAGGTCACACTGATCAGAAAAGACAGCTCCTGGCTCTTTTGGAGAGGTCTGCTGTTCTGTAAAAGCATTAATCTGAAGTAACTTCCAAACGGATTAGAAGAGGTCTTTCACCATAAGCCCCATTTCCTTTTATTATTATTTTTTTTTTTGAGATTTCTGCACTTGAAAAGAGATTGTGAAAAGAATTTCTCATTCTAATTTATAAAATTTTACTAAATTATTCCTGTTTCCTTAAATGACAGCACCAACAGAACTAGTTAGTACCTCACTAGTAATTTTTGAAAGCAACTGATCTGGGTAGTCTTGAGGCAGACACGCAAAACAGTTGGCTTGGAATAAGCAGCATCTCATGAAACATTCCTGCTCTTCCTAAAAAACAGGGAAAATTTAGAAAAGATGGGAGAAAAAAAAGTTATTTATTATATTAACAATAAGAAAATATGAACTGTTTAAAAGTTTGTTTTCCCCTGCATATATTAGTCTCTGAAACCACTACAAGTGAAATAACCCCTGGAAAAACTGGAAGCTCCAGAGTATTAGAAATATTACTAAGATTTGACTAAAATGCGAATCTCCATCCTTCATAGCACAGGACATAGTAATTTAAGAATAAAGTTTTCAAGAGAAAATTTTCTCTGCTTTCACTACAAGGCACGTTTAACCAATAAGTTGGTGCCAACAGAAGGTAGATCCTGAGTATACCTCTATTCTGGTTTATTTTCAAAAGTGTCATTCGAGAGCTCAGTCGTTTGTCCAAGTAAGCAAGCAATGTGGGTATGGCAAAGGTGGTTTTCCTGCAGATACACATCAATACAACACTTTTAAAGTTCATCCAAGACCTTGTTCCAACCCTTTTGTGTCTTTTATCAGCTAAATCTTCTGGTTTGACTTAGAGATGTGTTAATGATGTTTATTGTGTCTCCAACAAATTAGATACATAGCTTTGCACCGGATATCTAGCTTTTAAGTAAATAGATTTCTTGTTAACAAATTGGAGCTATTTTATGTAACTTGAGAACACCAAGTACAGGTAACCATAACTGTGTCCTGTCTTGTAAAGTGTGTATATATAGTGTGTTCTTTCTGGCAGGAATAAATAATCAGCTGCTTAATTTCAGTATATTCTCTGTGATTAAACTAAAAATGACACTGAGATGACCAAGGCAGACGACCAGCCCTCAACAAATCTAAGACTTTTCTTGTATAAGAATGAAGTCTTCAAAACTGAAGGATGGGTTCTGGATGACTACAACTACAAACTGGAATGGTAGGAGATTTTAAATTGCGCTTACATTATAATCATTCTAGCCAATGCTGCTATTGTAACTCCCCAATTTAAAACAAAGCACAATACTATTCTCTCCAACCCCTAACTCTTCCATTATTTCATTTAGGAAGCAGGCAAATAGGATTTTGTCTATTGTGTGCGGTTTTGGCCTCTCCATTTTCAATACGGTAGAACTGGAACAGCTTTGTAGGTGAGCAAGGAAGAGAAAGCTGTGTAAAAGAAATCTAAGTAAGCTAGGAGTCTTTCTAGGAAAAAAGAACATCTCATAGTGTGGAGAAAGGTCTATAAAAAACTGAATGGCACAGAAGGAATGGTTACAACTTCCTTGCTTTTTCCTTCTCTGGTTTGCCTTGCAATTCAAAGAACTAAAACATATTTAACAAAGGTAACACAAGATAGTTTTAAAGCAAAGAGGAGGAGCTGTGTTCTCACAGGGAGAATCTTTCCCCAGCTATTACTTACTTATTTATTTTCTCTTACAGTTTCTTAGACTGATAGCAGTCTGTTCATGGAGATGTCATAAGTCTAGGTTTAGAACTATAAACCACAGAAGTCTCATCTGGTGGTGGAGCTGACAACAAGGCTCCTTATGACATGGTCCAGATCTTACTGTAAGTCTGAAAATATGTATCATATGAGATTTGGTGGGTTTTTTTAAAATTTTTTTTGGGGGGGAGGGGGAGCTTGTTTGTATTTTTTGTTTGTGATTTTTGTTTGGTTGGGTTTTTTTGTTTTTTAAAAAAGCAACGTGTCAAAAATACCTAAAGCATTCTAGTTTTTTGTTAAATCCCTTTCTTCTTGAACTCTCGAATGGTCTTGGAATGAGGAGTTTAACTCAGTTCTCAGATTCCAGTCCATGCAAGCATCTATCCAGATGGTATTGATGTGGGTGAGTGAGGGTGGAGAGTAATCCAGAAATCATCAGTTACAATGAATTTCTTGTTTTGAAAATGTTTTAAATCTCTGTGGTAGCTGCTTACACATATATATATGTACACTACTTAATGGCAACCTTTACTATTTGAACATTGCTTTGGAATATAGGTAATAGAACATAAAAATTAAATAGTTAGCGATACACATTAGCTAATCATGTGCACTCTTAAACTCAGTTTTTTCTTGGTCGTATTTTAAAAGAAAGGAGAAAAATCAGACTTTGGTTGTGGACTTTTTCCAAGTAGTTCTAAGTAATTGTATACAGCTGAGGAACTTAAACATACCTGAATATTTATGCAAATGTGTTTGGCTTGCCTTTCAACCCATATTTCCCGGAAGCAGTTACTTTCTATATACTAGACTTTATTTTGGTAAATACTGTGTTACTGTTCATTAGAGGAAGGTTAAGCAGCAACATGCAAATACCTCCTGAGTTTTTGGCAGACAGCAAAACAGACAATACTGAAGGCACTAGAACAGAACTACCTGTATGACCTGTTTATTTTTAGAAGGCATCTAGAAGTTGCAGTGTATTGCTAAATCAATCCTCATTTTTTAACAGTTTTCACCAGAAGTTCTCAAACTAATAGCACTTTGTCTCTTTTTGGAAACGTGTTTGAACAAAAGAGCTGCTTTCATTCCTGCTCCGCTTTGGTGTGAGTGATGGAAACCAGGCCAGCCCTTCCCGTTCGCCGGGTCTCGGTGGGTCAGTGGGCGGCATCTGCCCCAGGATTTCTCTCAGCCGGGTTCTCTGGGGTGTGTAAAGGGAGAAGAACCGCGCGTCTGCCGGACTGCCCGCGCCCCGGGGCCGGTCTGTGGTGGTTTGTGCTGCCTTCAGGACTTCCATAAAGACATCCCGCTCGCTACCTCGGGATCCCGCCCGCCCTTCTCGCTCACCACTGCGGCGGGCAGGGTGAGCCGGGCTGCAGCGGGGCGCTCCCAGAGATGACTGAACCGTGGGGTTCCGGGGACTCGCCTGCAGACCGGCGGTACCGGCGAAGGTCGATCCGGTTGCAGCCCTTCAGAACCGCCCCCTTCTCCAGGGGCTCCCGGGCTGCGCCGCGCCCCCCTCTCCGCCGGGCGCCATTGGCTGATGCCGGGGGCCGGGGCTGCCAGCACCTTCCGGGGGCAGCGCGGGGGCGGGGCGGAAGCGGTCCCGGAGAGCACCGGATGCTGCTCCGCCCCTAGCAACGGCCGCGGAGAGCCCCTAGCAACGGCGCCGCCATGCCGGTGTGGCTGCGGGAGCACAGCTGGCGGCAGAGCCCCTCCGCCGTGTACCTCTCGCTGCCGCTGCGCGGCCTCCGGGCCACCCCCGCCAGCATCTTCTGCACCGAGCAGTACTTGAAGGTGGGCGGCCGCGCATCGCGCCCTCGCTCGTCTCACGGAGCTTCTGCCGTGCTGTATCGCCGCCTTGAGTGCAGAGTTGCTCCCGGGGCTTGTGGCTTGGCGTTACTTTAGCTCCGTCAAAAAGCACTCGCTTCATACACCATGGCAGCGCTGCCAAGTTGATAATGTTTTATAATACCTAAGCTATAATATCCCTTTGTATGCTGCAGGGTGTGAAATACCTATTCCACTGGAGATAAGGGCTTCACCACTGTTCCTTCTTCTCCAAACTACTGAACTTGCTACTCAATAGGTGCCGGCTGCCTTATCTCTCGTAGATTCTTACACATCTGCTTATATTATGAATAATAATTCTACATTTGAGGTCCATGGCTTCTACTCTACTGCTGAAGAACCAACTTCTTCCATCTCTTCTATCTGGTTTAATAAAACAGCCTCCATACTGCATATTAAGCAAATTAGTTTCATCAGCAGCATGTGTTAATGAAGTTTACTGTATCCTTGTACTGAGTATTTTGAATATGTGAGATTCAATTAAAAAATGTAAATATTAGTACATATTAATTATATTTTTATAGGTAAGCATCCCTCCCTTTTTATTTGAAGCCGTTTTATATGCTCCTATTGATGACACAAATAGCACAGCAAAGATTGGAAATGGAATCATTTTCTTCACTTTGTATAAAAAAGAAGTGGCCATGTGGGATTCCCTAACTATACCAAACGGTAAGTTCTCTCCCAGACTGTGACAAAAGTTTGCAAACTGTAATATGAATATGAAAGTTCTGCCACTTGCTGTCTGCTAAGTTAAACATGTTCATTGCTAAAAATAGAAAGTATATGAAAACAAATAACATAAACTGACTCTAGTGCTCATGAAAGAAAACAATGTTTCCTGTAAAATTTATAATTTTTGTGTTAGCAAATCCTCATTTTTATTTTTTAGAAGGTGGGCTTGATAGGGACTGATTTGTGGAATTTGAATTGTGTTGTGTTTTCCCAAAGGACCAAAAGGAGTCCTGTTTTTATGAATATGGTACATAACTGTAGAACTTTGGGTCTAAATTATTATGATAGCTTGATTTGGTTTGTTTTTGGGTTTTTTTAAGCTGATAAGGAGAAACTGCAGTATCTAAGAGAGAATGCTGTTCTAAAAGCCCAAGAAAAGGCAAGAGAGGAAGCAGAAGCAAAAAAAGTTACAAGACAGGAACACAAAAAATATGCGTTGGAGGCCACAATGAAGGTAAGCTTAGAAGGAACTCTGCAAGACATATTTGTGTAAACAATGTGCCAGTTAATCTGTCAGCTGCTTTGTTTACATGTACCTTAAAAATATGAAAAGTAATAATTTTTATTTTAATGGTGAAGAACATTACTATTTCTTGTACTTAAAACATACCTGTCACCAAGTATGAAAATGATAAAGAAGTAGTACTTAGAAGTTGCCATTTCCTGTTAGTAATATTCAGATTTTTGTCAGCTGAAAGAAAACTACAATAATTTGGCAGGACCATTATATTTTGTGTCCTTTGCCCCAGCTCAAGTGTTTAAGTCATTTGGCACTGTAAAAAATACTGATTATAAAAAAATACCCTATTTTCTTATTGCTATACTTTATATCAAACTTGCTGTTCATTGCCTCTTGTCTGTGTAGATCTTTGTCTTTCTGCATTTTATGTGTATTTTCTGCTACATTGTTTTCTTAAAAGTTTTGATGTACATAAAAAGTCTGGTCATTTCATTTGTGTTTAAAAGGATTTTTAAAAGTACAATGATATTTTGAGATTTCATGTGCAATTTGGAACAAATTGACTGCAGTTAGTGACTTTTTTAGTAACAACATTGCACCTATTCTGCCCATGTCATAATCTCGAAGCGAAGAGGAGAAGTAATAAATAGTGTATTAAAATAAGACTATAAACTTTACATTTCTGTATATTCCAGAGATCTTCATTGGAATAAGTAAACCTTATTTCTGGATGTTTTGGGAACATATCTTGGTAGTAAAGTAGTTAAAAGATGGGATTTTTAAAAACTAATCATAAACCTTTACTCTCCTGGTCGTTTTCATAACTTTGGTCTTTCATAACCCTGCTTGCATGATCACATTAATGATGACATTGTGCTTGGGATATGAAACAGGGAAAATAATGGCAACTATTACTTAGTCATCTTACTGTTACCAGATGTTGCATATCACATGGGTTTATCATTCAAACAGCTAGAAGAAGCAGAAAGGAAAAGAATTGAAGATCTGAAAGAAAAGGAGAGGCAGAAGGTCACTAAGGAGCTGGAGTTATGGGAAAAACAGCAAAAAGATACTGATCAACAGAAGAGGGTACAAAAAGAAGACGAATCAACTAAAGAAGTAGAGCAATTAAAAGAGAAGAAAACAGAAAATATGAACAAAATTAGGATTCCTAATGAAGGAGCTTCTAAGACCAGAGTCAAACCAAGTAAAGGTTGTATTATTGGAGTGTAGTTGTGTAAAGTGTGGGTACAACTTGATTCCTAGATGTTTCTAATATAGTGTTTATCACTGTTTCCACTACATTGAAATTAATTTTAGTTTGCAGTTACTTTGGTGTCTTTAGGCAATTTATTGAGCTAAAGCATGTGAATTCTTAGCCCTCTTTTAAGACTTTTCCTTTCGCTTCCTCTAGTCCATGTCTTGGCCTAACAGAAAGACAATTCAGGGAACTCAACCAAGAGAAAATACTTAATTTTTCTCTTTTTTGGTAAGGTTAGTTTTAGCTTTTGCAGTTGTCCTATCAGAGAATCATGTAAGTGACAGAGATAGTGGTATAAGAGGATGTCACGGTTTAACACTGGCCTGGCAATTAAACCGAATAACAGATGCTCTCTATTAATCCCCCTCTTCTCCCTGATAAGGAAAGGAGAGAGAATAAAGGAGAGAGACTTATGGTTGGAAACTAAAATACACAACTTTAATGAAACAGTAATGATAAATAGGAAAAATTACTAAATATATACAAATATACAGGAAACTTGATACCACGTTCTGTAGAGGCGACCAGGTGAACACAGCCAGGTGTTGCCAGTTAGGAGGAGGAAGGCATGAGCTCCTGTTAAGCCCACCTGTGCCCAATCAGGGCTGGTCCCAACTGCGCATGAACAGAACTGGGGACCAATAAAAGGTGAGCTTCCAGAGGTGAGCTTGCTTTACTCCTGACCAGCCTGAGGAAGAGGATAGTCGACTCCGGAGCGTTAGTACCAAGATAGACTAACTGATTCTAAGGGCAACTTTCAGAGTGCTGTCCTTGCACCTTGGCAAGAACACCTACTGGACCCCAAAACACCTACTGGTACAGGAAAGGATTATCAGCAACAACATTCCTCCCCCCTCTCCCCCAATAACTCTCACGTCACCACCGAGGCTTCAGGGCAGCCCTGGGAAAGTCCAGGCTGGACTCCTGGAGTTGGCAACAGTTGGGAGCTGGAGGCAGGAACACACAGATTTCAGACAGAATTCTCCCAGGATGCTGAAGCAAACAGGGAACAGGCAAAGGAAGGGAAGCAGAAAGGGCAGGAAGGGGTCTGATGTTTGGGGTCTGAGGGTTTGATCCCTCAAATTTATACTGAGTATGATGTGTATGGGATGGAATACTTCATTTGGTCAGTTCTGGCATCTATCTTGTCTGGTTCTCCCCAAAGGAGGGGTCCAGGTGGGACCTCCTTACTCCTTCTGGAGGGTAAACTGTTCCTCAGAAGTGAGCTGCATACCAAGATCCTTGGCTCTGCATACCAGTCTCTAGCAGTAACTATAAACATTGAGTGTTATCAGTCCTAGAAGCAGACACTGTCTGAGAAACTTGCTGTTAATTTCAGCAAGTGCAACTACTTACAAGACACTTAGCTGAAAGCAAAAGTACAAGACAGAAAATCACCTTTATCCTGGCCCGAACCAGGACAGAGGAGTTTAGGTTCATTTGTGACAGATAATGTAGCCAGTTAATATGGCATACTACATTAAGAACAAACATTTTATCGGACTTTCCCTTCAGAAGAACAAGTCTAAACCTTTCTTAAGCTATTAGAAGTTCAGGTTTTATGTGGAGAATTTCTAACTGAAGTATACTTTGGACTTTGGTAGAAAACCAGAAAAATATCTTTCGCTTGATTTTTAATTTCCAGACAATTTCTTTCCTAGGTCATGGTTCCTCTAGTATCTTTTCAGAAAATTTGATAGAAGAACAGTTACCAGCTCCTCGATCTGCTGCTACAATTAAAATCAGCTTTACATCACGAGTTTTTCCTACAGCTCTGCGAGAATCTCGTGTTGCAGAAGAGGAGGAGGTAAGGATTGCTCTCTGGTTTAGTGTGATCCTTCTACTGGCTTCCAAGGCAGTGAATGGTTCACAGTGTATTCAGTAAGTTGACAGAAATGTGATGTGTGCCAAGGAATGTTACCTGTGCAGTTCTCTTACCTGTGTGACGGAAGGAGTGACTAAAGAGATAAATATGGAAAAATCCTGTTTTGGATTTGAATTTTCCTTCAGAAGGAATGCTTGCACATTGTGTATTTACAGTGGCTACATAAGCAAGCAGAAGCTCGAAGAACAATAAATGCTGATTTGTCTGAGCTGGAAGACTTAAAAGAAGAGGAGAGGAATCCAGATTGGTTAAAGGACAAAGGAAAGTAAGTTGAATTCCATTTGAAGGTATATTTAAAACAAAATATTAGTTATATAGTGTGTGTCTGTTTAGTTTTGGTATTTTCTGTTTATCCCAGACACAGATGGTGGATGTCTATGAAGTAGAGAATTTATTGATGGCTCATGGGGTTTGAGTCTGATAGTCATGAGATGCAATTGCTGATGCTCATAATGGACAAAATTGTTGCGAGCACACAAAGCATATTCTTCCACGAGGACAGTTAAGTCAGTGCAGTGTTATACCCAGGTGTATTTCTTTTATTTGTACTTTTTATTGAGAGGTTAAATATCTGTCTCAAACAAACATCAGAAATTTGATAAAGATATGATATGTTTATATAGCTATGTTATACAGAAAGGCTTAGCCAGATAGATGCCTTTCAAATTAGTCCTGTGTCTGCACAGATGTGTCCACTTCTTACTGTTCTTCATTGTTTTTGAGTAGTGACTATTTTTGTTGTGTGTCTGTGTGCTGTATCATCAGCATAAATTTGACTGAAATTCAGCTATGTTGTTCTCAGAGAAGGTTAGAAATGGCAATTTGCAAGGAAAAGCTGCTAAACCCCCCAATATTTGAAAAATAATTGTTAACAATAAGGTATTTATTTTGTGACTTATCACCTTGATTAAAGTGTATGTTTCACTTTTTGTTTTATAATTAGCAAAATGTTTGCAACAGGAAACTATCTGGCAGCTGTAAATGCTTACAACCTTGCAGTGCAGCTAAACAATAAGCTTCCCCTGCTGTATCTGAATCGTGCTGCTTGCCACCTTAAACTGAGAAACCTACACAAAGCTATTGAAGATTCCTCCAAGGTATAAATATTTAGGTTCTTGGACTGTCATCTTGTACTTGATTGCTACATCACAGTAACAAATCACAATCACAAGTAGATGGGTAAATATTAGTGCAATTCAAAATTTTAAAATTTGAAATTGATAGAACAAAGCCATGGCAAAGTACTAAAGTTTGATAGTGATTGATTAATGTACTTCCAGAAATTTAAAACAAAACAAAACCAACAACCAATACCAACCCAAGCCATGCTTCCACACATTTGGGACAAAGTATGTATGTTAACGCAATACATGTTGCTTTACAGGTGAAACACTGTAGCAATATATAGACTTGAAAAAAGAGACAACTTGCAGCAGGAAACAATAAATATACACAGATACCTTTTATATTATGTTGAAAATAAAGAGATGGCATTGATGAGAAGGATGCCCTAAAAAAGCACCTAACAAACCAGACATTTTAAAAAAAGTCTGTATCATCTCAATGATTTAGCAGCCATTTGAACTAATAAGTACCTGAGGCTTGAAATTTTTATTTTTTTTTTCTAGTAGCTACTGGTACAACACATGTGCTCCTTTGGGGCTGCATATATATATATATATATATATATAAATTTTTTTTTGTAGCATGCTATGTAACATCATAGAATCAGAATTAGGTTGGAAGAGACCTCAAGGATCACCTGGTCCAACCCTTCTAGTATTATTGTTTATATGATGCATATCAATATAGAACACATTATTTGACTGTATTAAACATTTAATGCAGTATTTATCAGTTTTTAGCTATGGCAATGAAACCGTATTAAGCAAACTGGGGGGTGGGAGATACAGATCTTAATGACTAGATGCTCAGATCATATAGTTAAATTTGAATAGTTATCTTCTATTTTTACTTATTATAGTAATTATGTTACTGTATAGTACTGGTAATTTGGTAAGAGTGTGTAAATGAGAAAAAACAAACAAAACCATGGAAAATCTACCTCTAAAGATTTTGGATGTGTTAATTTGTAAAGGCACTAGAACTGCTAACACCACCAGTTCCTGATAATGAGAATGCTCGATTAAAAGCATATATAAGACGAGGAACAGCATTCTGTCAGCTGGAATTATATACTGAAGGTGAGACCTTGATTTTTTTTTTTTTTTAATGCACCTGAATTTATAGTGACATGTAAGGAATTCTGTTTAGCTGTTCTCAGAACACTTTAGAACACTCCCCAGATGCATGCATATCTACATATGCGTGAGTGTACGTCAATGAAGAGGCTCTGTTTTAATGTTTCAGTACCTGAAAATGATTATGTAGTACACTGTTTCCACTAAAATGCTTTGTAAAATAATAGAAACAAAATATAAATTTATTTACTGACAAAAATAAAACCTAATGTCTGATTCACTCATGCTCAATAGCAAAATTCAAGATCAATACTTTATGCATTTGAGTAGAGAGCAGTTACTTCCAGTTATTTGCTAAAGAGGATGCTCTTGTGTTACTGAGTGACATTCTTATTAATGTATTCTATTAGGTCTCCAGGATTATGAAGCAGCTCTCAAGATTGACCCTAAAAATAAGACTATAGAAAAGGATGCTGAAAAGATTCGACACCTAATTCAAGGAACAAACCAAGATTCTTAATATATATATATGTGTGTGTGTATATATATGTATGTGTATATACTTTAAAAAAGGAACTTTTTGACAGGAAGGCCTTTTCAGGGCATGAGAAGGAATCTGAGATTCCTTCAGTATATTGTTAACGAGACATTTTTCCATTTCACTCAGAACACCTACAGAATTGTTATAAGTTTGGATATATGAATTTGCATATATGAATACATTTTTGCTTTCTGTGAAATATTGATAGGCTGAATATGAAAACATGTTTTTGGTACTTGATTTAAAGTTAGTCGTACCTAAATGAAATATTTGTCTGAAAACATCTACTGAATCTAGACAATGGGTTTTCAAACAACTTCAGTAGCTCCATATAGTTGACACCTGTTAACTTCTTATCTTTCTGTTCACCATCAAAATTTGAAACAGTTGTGTGTTATGTATTCCTGATTTTCTGTTTTGGTTCCAGAGACCATCAGAGCAATCTGTATACATCTGTGTAGGCTATTTGTGTTGTAGTGCTTTGTTGCAGCTCCACAAGGCTGTAGACAAGCACCTTTTTTCTACTGCTATGAAATAGAAATAGTGCCCTCTTTAAAGGCTAGGGAGGCATATGTGCTTGGTGGCATGAACAACATCTGCCTGTTTGATCTGATTATATTGGAAACAAACGGATGTTTAACTCCTGACTTCCAATACCTGAGCTGACAGTGTGTACACCACACTGGAGTCATATGCATTAGGTTGGTATTAGTGTCCAGAGAAATAGAAATATGGATACTGACCCTAAGTATTAAAAGCAGAAAATACTTTAATTAAAACAAATAAATCTCCAGGCCAATGTCTCTTGCACTTAGCTCATTCTATAAAATTAAGAATTCCACATTTATGATACCAGTTTAAAAGGTTTTATTTTTATGGGTTTTGTTCTGACTGAGAAAATTGTATCATCAAACAAGTTACATCCTTTTTGATATATCTTATTCAAACCAGCAAAACAAAAATAAATCAGATATTGACAATATTTCTACAATGACTGAAGGAAATCATATTTGTTTTCTTAAAGCTGTGTCTAATCTAGGTCTATGACAAACAGATGGAGACACATTTTTATAGAGTGTGCTGGAAATTGGGGTTGTCATACACTCTGCTTCTGTCAATGGCAGTGTTTAAAGAACCCTCCTGATACAACCCACAAGTGAGTATGTGTTTTGAAAAGGCACCATCTGCTGGGTAATACCTGCAGGGTACCATCTGCAAGATAGGTGGTATAGAACCATATTCACTTGAAGTTGTTTTAAACAGTAAAACCTGAGGCTTTGACCAAGAAGCATTGGTTATGAGTGTTTTGGGGTCCAGCATGCAGGAAAACACCGGATTGCCAGGATTTGCACAGAGGGGCAGATGAGGAGATTGGTTTTGCTCGGTGTTCAGACTTGATGGCAGTTTCTCAGCAGAAGTCATCTTCTTTCCCTGCTAAGGAGATGGATTTTAATTTGGTCTTTCAAATAACAGGGCAAAGCATTTCAAAGTTGTTAAATGTTTGTGGTCAGAGCAAATGTTGCTCAAGACATGTACTGAAACACAGTGGAGAGTGAGGAACTGAACACTGCCAACTTTTGACCTTATTTAGTAAACTGTGGACAGTGACAAACAGACTCACGTTGAGCAAAAATTGGAATTTGCATCAATTTCTACATTTGTGATAATCTTTAGCATAGAAAATATCTTAATATATGTGGCAGAAATAATTGGTATGAAGATAATAAAAATAAGGAGGAAGAGAAAGAATATAGTGAGGCTTGGTTGATGCTTTGTTTTGGTTTTGCCTTTTTCTTTCTAACATACAGAAACATGTATGTGAAATAGAGCTCTAAACAAACTTCCAAATACTTTCTTGCTCATGTTCACATGCATGCACTTTTTGTTTTTTTCTTCTGTAGGGAATGAATTAACATATGACAGATACTTTTAGCATGTTAATGGGCAGTGCTCTGGAGCTGTAAAGAGGAGGAGCATGCAGTAAAACTGCACTGAGCAAGGTACTGCCTTTATTTTGGCTGAGGAAGCCACTCAAAACCTGCTGTTCTTCAGAGGTGCAATGAAACTTTTTTCATTGCTTCCTCATCGTAAGGACAACATTGAAGTTGCTAGCTTAGATAAAATTCATGTAATAAATTCTGATTTTGCCTTTACTTTGTTTATTAATGAGGCCTGCTGTCTGCCTTTATATTTTTTCACCAGTACTAGAGCGCTGTTGAGGCCTCAATCCTTCGTTCAGCAGCGGGGCTGAGCTGGGGTGAGGGTGCGTGGTGGAGGAGCAGCCCCTACCTGCACAGCCGGACCGGTTCTGGGCCGGGCAGCTTCTCCTGAACCAGCGCGGCCTCAGGTGTCAGAGTCCAACACTGTGCTGGGGGGAGACTTTCCAAATCAGTTAATTCACAGACATCACTGTTTTACCACCTGTCCAAGACTAGAAAGATCAAATATTCCCAGTCCACATACTGCACGGTTTTTGTTTGTTTGTTTGTTTTGTTTTTTCTTTGGTTTGGTTTGGTTTTGCGTCGATGTTTCTTTCCCTTAGTTTGGGCACTATTCGCGTGTCACGGGACGTGTCCCTTCAGAGCCGGCTGTCCCTTTGCCTGGTTACCCTGTGACAACTCCTGCAAAGCACTCCCTGCAAGGTACGTGCCCTCCAGTTTTCCCTCCCCAGGGCCGAACACCCTTACCGGGCGGCCCGGAGGCCCACCCCCATGCCCTCGTCCCTCCCTCCCTCTGTGGTCCCGTCAGGCCAGCCCTGTCTCAGTCAGGCCCCGTCCCTACCCGCTGGGGGCTTT
>JAAWXA010000028.1:9166446-9187204 GCA_038090715.1 Florisuga fusca | reverse complement strand
CGGTTCCTCCCGCCCGCCGCCGCCGGCCCGCGGGAGGAACCGGCCCGCGGCCGCCGCGAAGAGCTCCGGTTCGCCCCACCGCCCACCAGATAGATGTGCGGTCCAGCCGCCCGCACGGCCGACGATGAACGCGCAGCTGGCGATGGAGAACATCGGCGATCTGCACGGGGTGAGCCATGAGCCGGTGCCCGCCGCCGCCGACCTGATGAGCGGCAGCCCCCACCACCGGAGCGCGGTGGCCCACCGCGGCAGCCACTTGCCAGCCCACCCGCGCTCCATGGGCATGGCGTCCATCCTCGACGGCGGCGACTACCACCATCACCACCGGCCGCCCGACCACGCGCTGACGGGCCCCCTACACCCCACGATGACCATGGCCTGCGAGACACCCCCCGGCATGAGCATGAGCAGTACCTACACCACCTTAACCCCTCTGCAGCCTCTACCTCCCATCTCGACGGTCTCGGACAAGTTCCCTCACCACCACCACCACCACCATCACCATCATCACCCCCACCAGCGGATACCGGGCAACGTGAGCGGCAGCTTCACGCTAATGCGGGACGAGAGGGGTCTGGCGTCTATGAACAATCTCTACACACCCTACCATAAGGATGTTACCGGCATGGGGCAAAGCCTCTCTCCGTTGTCTGGATCGGGCCTGGGGAGCATCCACAACTCCCAGCAAGGGCTGCCCCACTATGCTCACCCCAGTGCCACCATGCCCGCCGAGAAAATGCTCACCCCAAACGGATTTGAAGCCCACCACCCTGCCATGTTAGCCAGGCATGGCGACCAACACCTCACCCCCACCTCCGCTGGCATGGTGCCTATCAACGGGATCCCACACCACCCCCATGCCCACTTGAATGCACAGAGCCACGGGCAGATCCTGGGCTCTGCCAGGGAACAAAACCCTTCTGTAACTGGTTCGCAGGTCAACAGTGGAAGTAATTCAGGGCAAATGGAAGAAATCAATACCAAAGAAGTAGCTCAGAGGATCACCACCGAGCTCAAGCGGTACAGCATCCCCCAGGCTATCTTCGCCCAGAGGGTGCTGTGCCGCTCACAAGGGACCCTCTCAGACCTGCTGAGGAACCCCAAGCCCTGGAGCAAGCTCAAATCCGGCCGGGAGACCTTCCGCAGGATGTGGAAGTGGCTCCAGGAGCCAGAGTTTCAGCGGATGTCTGCTCTGCGGCTGGCAGGTGAGCCCGCTGCGGGGCGGTCGGAGCACGGCGGCGGCAGGGCTGGGGGCTCCGGGCCTGGGCAGGCCGCCCCGGTCCCTGCCTGCCCCCGAAGAGCAGCCCCGCCCCCCCTCCGCCCCTTCGGTGACTCCGCGTTTTCCGTGAGCGCGGAGCCTCCTCGCCTGCATCTCGCCGTGAGCTTCCGGGGCTCACACTGCCTTGCCCCAGTAAGCCTGCGGACCGTGTGCNCCCCCTCCGCCGCTCCGTTTCTCTCCTCTCCCCGCTCCCTCTCCCGGTTCTGCGCACCGGCACCGTCCGGCTATTACGAACCGCACTCCCGGCTGCCAGACAAAGCCGGGCCGGGGTTCAGACTGCGCACTGCGGTTCCACGGCCTTCCCCGTTATCCTGGGCGGGGAGCACCCGCCAGGCTAGCCCGTCAGCTGCGGGATGGTATCCAGCATGCCCGGTAACGGGGCGCCGCCGACACCCGCACCGGTCGTCGGCAGCGCTGCCTTGTGCGGACAGGGCGAGGCGGAAATGCTTCAGTCGGCAGCTGTCTGAGCAGCCGGGCCGTACTGGACTCAAACGAACCGTGCTAAGCTCCGCTGGGTAGTACCACGACCGGGACCGGTACTGCCCCGTACGACCCACAGGCGGGGTGCGGGAAAATCCTGGTAATGCACTGCCGAGAGGTGTCGGTGTGTCTGCTTTGTGCTTGTGGCAGCGGACCCGGGGGCGGGGGGTTTCGGCTGTAGCTCCCGACGAGAGTTCGGGCCGGTGTTAGCTCCGCGTTGGGTGTGCTGGGGTAGTTTTTCCCAGCAAACGATACGAGCCGGGCGTGAGTGGTGTCTGAGAAATTCTGTTGGCTAAAATCGGTAGATTTTTTTATTATTATAATTTTTTTTTTTTTTTTTTTTACTGGTTGTAAATATCATTAGGCCGTAGAATTCGATTTTCGAATGAAAGCCACTGCGTAAAAGACATAGTCCGTGTCGCGGCTCCTTATTGTCTGCTCGTAGGTTGCCGTCCCTTTCGGTACCTGTTCTCCTCCGCCGCCTCCTCAGCCTGCGCTCCCAGTGCAGAGCCCGGGTTTAATATGCCGTGAGTGAGGGTTTGTTAATTAAGTGATAGGTCTCCATTAATTTGTCCCTGGAGAACGCGAGACAGTCAATCCGAGTTGGAGCCGGGGTCACTGATCCGTTTCACAGACAAAAATCAGGGAAGGGCCAAACCTTTCTCCTTTCAAATGCGCTTTCGTCGTGAGCTTTCGACTGCTATGACGGTGGGAATTGGGAACCGCTTCCTGACCGTGCGGGGGACCTGGGTGGGTCACCACCGTGCTCCTAGCCCGGTTTTATACAGACGCCTCGTTTTTGAAGCCTAAAGCAGTGCCAGGCAGGGCCGGGGGGCAGGATCTCCTTCAGTGCTGTAGCTGGCCCTGCCGTGCACGCCGGCGGGAGGACGTTGCTCTCTTTGGCTTCCACTCCTGCGGAGCCAGTTTCAAAGGTCTGAGCTTTCAGAAAATTCCCTTTCCGCCTTCCCTTCCTCAACAACCAATCCATCAGGGGAAAACTCGTCTTGATGGTGCTACCCAGGAGAGGAGGATGGAGTTTGTGCTTCCAGTGTCCCCGTAACGATTCCTAAGGCGAACTTTCTGCGATTTGGAGCGTATTTTTACGACAATTTGGTCGACCTGAATCTCCGTTCATTTGCATAGATCGATATTGGAAACAACCCCTCGCTTCGGAGTTTGCTGGCATCTCCTCCCTGGCACTGCTGGCCGGGAATGTCTGCCAGCCCCGCTGCGGGGTCGGGTAGGAGGGAGGCGGCAGCTCCCTCCCTCCCTCTCTGCCGGGGGACGGCCGCGCTCTGGCCAGCTGCCGGGGCCGGGGAGACCCATTGTTCGCTTCTGCCCCTACACCGCCCCTTCCTTCCAGCCTCCTCACCGCTGCCCTCGCATAAACGGATCCCGGTAATCCCGTTAGAGAGACAAAGCCTCATTATTCCGCCTTCCCTTTCCTATGATACCCGAAAGCTGGCACCTTACAGAAAGAGCCTCCCCGCAGAGAAACGGGGGTCGCAGCCCGGGGAGACTGCGGAGTGGGGTCGGGGGAGGACCACCTGCACCCGAGCTTCCCCGCCCCCCCTTCATCCGGTCGGCGCAGGGTCCCGGGGGGTCCCGCGGAGCCGGCCCGGCGCTTCGGCCGTCGCTGTCCGCCTGGGCGACGGCGGCCCCGCCGCACGTGGTCATTTGCATATCGCTGCGTCCCAGCCAATGGGGGCGGCCCCTTGAGCACCCCGCTCCTCCCCGCACCGCGCAGGCACCGCCGCACCGCGCAGCCTTGCGCGCTTGCCCGTCCTGCGCTGCAGGCAGCCTGCTGTAAGTGCATAAACTATCGATTTTATTTTGTGAAGGTTTTGAACGTGTGATGATCTTACTAAGTGGTAAAAATCTGCCCCGACTGATATTGATGTATGGACATCAATTCAAAATATCATAAATTACTCCAGCTGACGCAAATTAAATTTCACGACCAAATTATAACTCACTCCCGGGCGTTTAGAGAATTATCCCTTAGATAAATACCCAGAGTGGAGCCTTCGCTGCCTTCATTTCTTCCCTTTCTGATTTCATGCAGGCAGAGGCCGAGAGGGGGTGAGGGGGATGGAGCCTGCTCATTTTAGGCCTCACGGTCTTGCCCAGCACTTTATCTTGAGTATTTGCCCCTTCCAGCCATCCCTGGGGGATTCCTACCTCCCAGATTACTGAAGCTCCGACAAATAGAGGAAAAATTGGTAGTTACATGGAAGCGGGATTGAGGTCTTGACACTTCCTGGGCTGTCTCTTGAAATGTAAGCAGAACTGCTAATTGCAAAGCTGACCTCTTCCAGCCTCCATCTTATTCATCCCATCTTCCTTCTTCTCTCTGTTCTCTTTTCCTTTGTCTGTCCCCCTCTGTCTCACTCGCTATCACTGAATATTTATCGTTAGTCTTCCCTCCCCCGCTTTCACTGACATTTGGAAGAGCAGTGAAGGGATGCCGAAAAATTAAATACAATTCGAAGAAAATGTACAGCCCTTCTGCAGCCTGCTTGGATTTGAGGGTGAATTTATTTCAGGATACTTTCCTATGTGGAGGGCAAACAGGAGGGTACAGAGACGGCAAAACCCAACCCGTCTTCTTCAGGAAAAAATAATCGGCTTCGAACCATTTGTTATTAGAAACGCATTTGTCTGAGGACCGGCTCCCGGCCCTGCACAGGCTGCCCGCCGGGCCGGGAGGAAGGAACGCGGCAAAGAAACGTTTCGGGAACAGGCGGGGAGGGCATAAGGGACCCTAGAAGGCCCCTTTGGACCGACTGCTGAAGGGGGTCACTCCCTGAGACCCCTCTGCGGCTTCCTCACGATCGGTTTTCCCTAGCCCAGAGGGGCAACGGGAACCGCGAGAGGGGAGCGGGACCGTGGGGAACCCGAACTTGCCCGTGGGGCTCAGGCGGGCTCAGCCCGTCCCTCCAGAGCTGCCCGATAGTCACCTGAAACCTGCCTCTTATTTTTCGTAGTTGCACCTCTTCCCCCCCCCCTTCTCTTTTTCTTTCCCCCTGCTAACGCGGATCCCGGCTTAGATGAAGCCTTGGGAAGCCGGCGAGAAATCCTCGCCAAATTAACTGTAAAGAAATCGATACAGTAATCAGAGAGTTTTCCACATTAAATATGAAATCTAATGAATGCCGTTTGCACCTCTCGCCCCTCCGGCCGCCCCAGCGTGCTCCGGGAAAGGTCGATGCTGCTCCGGCCCCGATTGCCTCATTAGGGCCTGTTTAATATTTACCCGGCGGGGACTTTGCATAAACATTTACATCAGGGAGGCGGAGGGCATCGACCGGGGGCTTCGACGCTGGCACCCCGAGCGCGGCCCCAGGGGAAAGGCCCTGCCCCTCCCCGCATGCGGGCCGCCCGAACGCCGCGGGGACGGGCTCGGGCCTGGCTCTGTGCACCGTGGGCGGTGTTACAAGCGGCTCTGCGACGACGGGCGCAGTGCTTGGCCCAAGGCAAGGTGTCCCGGAGCGGAGGGTAGGAGAACAACCCCCGGGGTGATCCTGCCCCACCGCAGTGCCTAGTGTGCAGCCGGGCGGGCGCTGGGTGCCGCGCTTGTTTGCCGGCCGTGTCCTTGCGGCGGGATTGATTTACAGCCGCTCGCACACAGCCTCGTTTGCCCTTCGTTAATGTTTGCCCAGGGGAAGGCGGAGGAGCGGGGCCGGGAGGCTGAGAGCCGCGTTCCTCCGGGCTGGGCCATACCCGCTCCCGTCCCCCGGAACGCCCGCCCCTTTAGCACTTCTCAGCCCGGGGCTGTTTGTTCGCTCTCTTGTTTGTTTGTTTGTTTTAATTAACTGCCGCGTGGCGAGGAGGCGCCGGGGGGGCTGTGCCCCGCTCCCACCCTCGCTGCTGTTTGGATGACATGGCCTCAGAACGGGGCCTCTCCTGACCGCGGGCACCGCGGGACCGCCCCGAGGGCTGCACGACCGGCCTGTGGGTGCTATGCCGACCCGACCCACCGCGTTTGCCTGCCCCGACCGGTCAGGTTCACCAAGCTGCCCGGATCCCTCGTACGTCGCCCCTCGGTTCCCGGAACCTCTGCGCCATCTACTGACCGCCGGCGGGGGGAAGCCGGTCCCGCCGGCCCGTGCGTCCCGCCTGCATCGGACAGCGGCGGCTCTCCCGAACCGGGCGGCGGCAGCTTTGGAGAGCGCTTCGGGCCCGGGGCTGCGTCCCGGCCGGGCCCCGCGCCGGTGNTGCCCTGCCGGCTCCAGCACCGTGGACAGCTCCCTCCTCAGGCCCGGGCCCGCTGCGCTACGGACACCACACTCCCGGCCCGCACCCGGAGGTCCCGCTCTCTAACGAGTCCCGCGGCCGGCCGGGGCGAAGACAGCGTCGGCATAGCACCCACAGGCCGGCCGGGGCGAAGACAGCCCTTCTCTCTGGGGAAAAAGACGCAGGGGTTTGCCGAGCTTCCGCAGCTCGAGCAGCACTGACGCGGGCCGGGCCGGGCTCGGCCTCCCCGGGACTCCCCGAGCTCGGTCTGCCCTCGGGGTCGGCGATGATGCGGGAGCGGTTCCCGGCGGGCGATGCGCCCCGAGGGGACCTTTTGAGAGTGGGTACCACGTACAAGTACGTGGGCAGAGGGGAAATGAGCCTCTCACACCAGTGTGACTGTGCGTGCCCCTGCCCCGCTAGCCAGGGGAACCTGAGCGCCCCAGGAGGAGAGGAGGATGGCTACAGGACTGTGCCCACCGCAGGTGCCACTCGTGAGGATGCGGATTCTGGGGGGCTGCAGCTTGGTGCTGGCGTGTGCGACTTGCCCTTTGCAGATGGAAAGGAACGGGATGGTTAGATTGAGACAAAATCGTGGAGTCGCCCAGGCCAGCAATGCATCGGTACCTGTGTTTGCACGTACCGGCACTAAATCAAACCTCACGGTTTGCCTCAGGCAGCTTTTACCTGTCCTCTGCGTAGGAGGAAGATCCCCGTAATCTCCTCACAAGTGACAAGTTCGTTTGAGGGAGATCTAACGCTTCAGCATCATTGCTGAGGTGCTGGTGACTTTAATCAGAAGACTACAGGCATCGAAAGGAGTTATTCCTGAGGACCGAGAGAGGACCTAGTATGGCATCATGTCGGGTACTTCCTCGATCAGATCGATAAATGTTGATTCCCGTTTTAAACATAAATCTATCTGGATAAATCATGTGCTGACAGAGAAGCGACTGATGCTTACTGTCTTTCTTCGGAAATGTAGCTTACTTGAGCCATTTTGCTTAAGAGGAAGTCAGTTTTATGATGCTGAAAGAGCAATTTATAGGAACAATTTATTAGCTCTAGAGTAGTTTTGATTTCTTCCCTTTTTAGGGCGATAGGAAGTCTCAGTGGTAACATTTTATATACAGCCCAGACGGCAATTAAAAGGCGATGGATTGCTGTTTCGCAGGTGCGCAAGTAGCGTCGCCAGCTGCTGCTGCAGGCTGTGTGACGCCGGCGTTGGTGTGTGCAGGCACTTTCTGGGGGATCACTGGAAATGCTGCATCCCCGAACAGCTTAAAGTGTTAAATCGGATGACACGGGGGCCTCTTCCTTAGCGACTTCGGTGCACAGGTGGCTGCATTGAACCTGCCTAAAGGTTAGGGATACTTTTAAGGAGCAGCAGTACCACATACCTTGTTAGGTGCATTCCGAGACTGTCGGTGGGAAGTTACCCACAGGCGGTGCAATAATTGCGGGCACACGTCCCGCGGCTCCGCAGCGCTCCCCCGCAGAGGCAGGCAGCCACGCTGCTGCCGTAATGCTCCCTCTCTTCCCTCCCCCCCTTTAAACAGTCACTTATTTATGTCATCACCGCTGGATTTTTCGTTCCTTTGAGACATAACTCGCTCTTTTGCATATATTGTCGGGGTTGACCGAGGGCTTAAAGACCTGAGCAGGTGAAGTGGGAACGGGCGGGTAGGTCCTTAGGAAAGGAGCCTGATAAGATCGCCGGGGTGTTTAGTAAATCTGACGACCCTTAATGTCCCAATGAAGGATTTGCAATGGATTGCGTCACTTCCACCGCTCAGCACCTCCATTTTCGGCGGCTGCAGCAGATCCCCAGACTGGGGCAGCGGAATAACCCGGCCTGCAGCCGAACCCCGTACCCGAGGGCCTGGGAACCCCCCGCAGGAGGATTCGTTCCAAGCAGGCAGCAGCGTGCGGGGCGGGGCGGTGGGATGGGGGACAAGCAGGTTCGAAGTGGTTCCGCAGTGTGTGCCCTGCGAACCCGCGCGGAGCGGGGCGGAGCTACCGGTGCTCACCGGGGGCGGTGCGGAGCAGGCCGCGGAGCGGGNAGGCGGCCTGAGGCGGGGCACGGGCGCCCCCCAGGGGCCGGGGGCTGCCTGTGCGCTGCGGTGCGGGTGCGGGGTGGGGGCGGCAAGGGCTAGCACGATTAAAATATTGATGCAGTCGCAAAAATCGTTCATTAAGGCAATTTAATCTTTGCTATTAAATGTCCTTTCAATTCATTTGGGGTAATTAAGATACAGTTAAAGTTATTAAATTCTAATTACTTATGCTAGACAAAGAAATATTCGACACAGTAATATGGTTAACTAAAGACCCAGCTAAAGAAATTTAACGTTTGCTTTAAATGATATCACAGGAAAACTGGGTGCTTTCCTCTGATTGATCCACTTAGCAACTTATTCTTTAATGGTGATATCAACTGGCTCAAGTGGTTACAGATCCATCAACACAGCAAGTTTGTGTAAACCCCAGAAGCCCAAAGTGTTGAGTCAGCACTTCTTAGTTGGATTCAGTTTATTATTCCAGGGGCAGCAAATTAAGGTCACTCATTTTAATAGAGTGCACAGGAGTGAGGTGTTTACCATCCAGCCTCAGCTGGGATCTGTATGCTGATGTCATTCTGTCAGCTTCCCTTATGGGAACATTTTTTTATCTCTTGTCATGTTATGAAACAACAAAAGAGAACTGTTGCCTGGGCTTGATGACAGAGAAATAAGATACAGATCAAATTACCTCGGAGTAGATGGATACACCTGCACTCCAAATAAGCACAAATACAAATCACTAGAGAGACATATGCAAAATGTCATGAGTAATAAGAAATAATTTCAGACATTTCATAATAGTCCATGCTCTCTTCTGTTGAAAAGGGGTTGTTTTGGAGAGTCACCCATGAGCTGTGCCACCCATGTAGGTTTCCATCACTAACATGTGAATGACCTCTTTCTAAGGTGGGCTAAAGTTTTTGGAAATTTTTTTCTTTTTTTTTTTGCATCATAGATGTTGTTCACTACCTGTTTCAACAGGAGCACATGGCCATGAGCTGCCCTGGCATGCAGGGGCTCTGTCTCACACTGAACCTTTCCAGAGGGACCCTGCCTCTGGGCCCCTTCAAAGGCCTCAGGAAGGTGGGGCAGGATGGGGCAGCGAGGGGTCCACCAAATGGCCACATATGTGAGTGAATGGCATGCAGCACCTGTGGCTGTTCATCCAGGCCAAACAGATTGCTTGCTTTTAGTTCACGTGGTGAAGTGTTCCCTCAGCAGGTGTTTTATCAGTCCCTTATCTTGTTCTCATGTTCCCCCAAATATGAAGTTTTTGCTAATTATGAAAGATACATCGTCTGTGTGTCTCACTGCACACTCCAGGGGTGTTATTCAAATGATAAGGTTGGAGTTTATCACACTTTATTATAAATTAGTGTCAACATGAATTTGCTGTAAACTTTTGGCTACTTATTTTTGCTGAAACCAGGATGATTAGGACTACCTCTGGTGACCAAAGTCCTTAAGCAGTTTCAACCTTCTGTGGAAAGCAGGTTCTTACAGACTCCTGTGCACAGTGTTTTTCTTAACCTTCCAGCTGCTAATTGGTATCAAATAATGTGGCAGGTACAGTGGAAATCAGCATATTGTGAACCTGCTCATGAGGAGCTGAACAAAGACCACCACATCATCTTGTACAGGGCCATTAAGTAATAATGGTTTGTGCTGAGCAGTGACCCAGGGCAGAGCTGGAAATGTGACCTGTCACCTTGGGGTGAAGGGCCCTATATCCCATCACTGGTGACCAGAACAAGGTCTCCTCTCTATGTCTACCAGGCTCTGAATTCAGCATGGTTGGAGATATTAGTGTGTTTGTCTCCGTGTTGCTTATCTGGACCTGCTTTGGAAGAAGCAGCCCACCATGTACCTTGGCTTCCTCCTGCATGGGGTGAGGAGACCCATGTCAAGGCATTAGTGGGATTGTCTTTACCTCTGCACTGGTACCAGTTTTCCAGCAAAGCATCCAGCAGGCCTTGGAGTGGTACTTTATTATGTGTCCAAAACAAGAGAGCAGAAAGAAGGCTTCTTGCGAGCATTACCGGTTTCATTCGTTACTTCAGGTCTTCAGATTGTAACATTAGGGTTTGCCACATACAGCTAGGCACAGATGTATGTCCCAAGTGCTCCTGGAAATTGATTTATGGTAACCAGGGTTTTTTTCTTAGATTTTAAAAAATAAATCTGTCCTCTAGGGATGAAAGAATAGATCAAGCATCAGGGTTAACACCGGAGCTTACTGTAGTCTTTGCTTTTAGACCAATAGAACAATGAACTTTACATCACAGGTGGGCAAAATACTCTCTTCATCTCAACCTGAAGATGCAGTTAGTGCATTTTCACAGGGCACAGGATCCTGCTTGCACCTCTGGCAGAGCAGGACTGATCCCACAGTGCTGTGCAGCTGGGCACTGTGGAGGAGTGGAGATAGATGGTGGAGCTGCAGTGGTGAGACCCCAGCTCTGTGCCATGAGCAGGCAGCTGGGACTCAATGAGATGTACAGACCTTACAATGTTTGGCAAGTTAACTCAGACAAATCCCTTGGGCAACTTAGAAGGAGTAAAGGGAGACAAAAATAGATTGATGGACTGTATCAGGAGAATTACAAGTGTCAAAAATATTGGTTGCTCGGGGCAGGGGAAGATGGAAGTGACTGGAAAAGGCCAGAGTTCAGCAGTGGATTTATAAGACTCCTTCTGGCACTGATAATATTACATTGTCATATCTGCACGTGTACTGCTGGAGTCAGAGTGACCCTTTCTTTATCCTCTGCTTTGTTTTTTTCCTTAACTAGGCTTTCTTAGGACTTTTTCAAAAGGCATAACAAGGAGTGTCAGCTGGGACAGCCCAGAGACAAAGGGCACATCTGGCTGCCCAGGGAGTGAGGGCAGCATGTGAGCAGGCATGCTGTGGGAGAGGTGCCTGCTCCAGGGAGCACAGCAGCCTGCAAGGAGCCTGAATGCAATGCCTGTGCTGTGGGAGAGGGTCTGCCCACCCTGCTCATAGGCAGGGGCATGGGGAGGACATCAGTGCAAATCTTCTGCTATGTAAAATAAAACCCAGATGAAGGTGTGTCATTAACAGTTGTGAAACAAGACACTGATGCTTTTCAAAAGGGAAGTTTCAGTCAGTGTCTCTGGAGCCTCTGACTTCAGTGGGCACCTTTGCTGGCATTAGAGGAGGACCTGTGCAAGTGTAGCTGCTTTGTCTGAGCATGACCTGGGCTGAGCTCAGGCTCCTGTCACTGGACTGGATGGCTCCAATTTGTCAGCCCCCACCATGTGTGCTGGCTGGGCTCTGTGCCTGCTCTGGATAGATTCTCATGTTGGAGCAGACTTTATCCCATGGTTTACATTTGTTCTGGCAAGCTGGAAGCTACAATTTATTATTAAAATTGATTTGCTCCAGTGCAGGGAAAACGATTGTAAGGAAACCCTATTATGGTTTTTCATTATCACCATTATTTATTTTTAAGTGCTATTAATATTCCAGAGTCTGGACAAGGCAGAAGATGAAAGGTGGTATCCACCCTTGCTGTTCACAACTCCAGGCCTCATAGTGCTGTCTGAAAGGGCTCTTTGAACAATTCAGCATGTTGGGAAGTTTTTTCCCTCAGGCTGCCTTTGGTGAATGCTAATGGGAGTAGAGCTGAAAAAGAATCAACTTTTGGATTGCCTGAAAATGATCTGGATTTTGAAGATGCTCCCAGTCTCTCCCAGGTGGAAAAAAGCTCTGCAAGCATTTCTAGGCATAGCCAGGGCCAGTGAGCTGCTCAGCAGCAACTGGGGGCTGGGCTGGGCTCAGAGCTGTGTGGGGTTGCCTCAGGTTCACCTGCTGGGGCTGTGCCACAGCCAGCAGGATTGAACCTGTTGGATGTGGGTCTCTGTGTCTCAGATAAGTTCCCAAACTTCAACTGAACCAGTATCTCACTCTGTCAGTTGATATATCATTAGTTCTCAATTCAAAATAGAAGATCCAACTTGGATGTGAGTACATGACCTGTCTTATCTCATAGGCTAAGCTAGAGCATTTCTTCCTCTGTTCCCACTGGGTGTGGACCAGGCTTTAGGAAACCAACAATCCTGCATGATACTTTGATAAAAAGTGAAGTCCACAGTTGTCTGCAGGAGGAAGGGATTGCTCCCAGCTTCTCCAGGGAGCAGCATGGGAACCTCAAAGCTTGTCTCCTGGTGGGCTTGATTGAAATGAAGATCTGTTTGTGAAATACTAAAACTGGCCTATTTGTTTCCAACCAGGGATGTTACTAGCAGTAACTAGGAGGTCTTTGATACAACTGAAGTTGAGGAACAAGAGATGTTGTAACTCTTGCGACAATTTCTATAAGAAAATAACTATTCAGGAATATTATTTCTGGAGCTGAGCACAAACTCAGAAAGACAACATGTTAAGAAATTTAGTTTCACAATAGAAAATAGTTGGGTTTTTTGGATATTCTGTGATTTCACAGAACTCACATACTAGTTTGTGATTGATATCCCAGAAGTTTACACTGCTAATTGAACTAGCTCTGTATCCACTGCTGTGACTGTCCTCTGTGGTGTGGTGATTCCTGTACAGTGCTGTCTCAGATCACGCCAAGTTAGGATTTTGTGACAAATGATGATCTGGACAGTGTATCTAGGTGAAAGCTGGAATTTGTGTAGTCTTTGAAAAAGAAAGTTGCAAGGCAGTGTGAGCAGAAGTGAAGTGCTGGGCATGGCAAACACTACCTGAGTTTGGTTTGTCTCCTCCTTTGCATGAACCTGTTAGTAAGGGCAGCCAGAGCTGGAGGCTGAGCTTGCTACAGAACTGAGCTTCTGCAGCTGATTTCATGGCAGCTTCTGGTTGTCAGATGGTTAGACATGTATAAAAGACTGAGATACTGTTTGTGTCTTTGCTCCTCATTCCTAATATTTGTCAGTAAATAGTTGACTACTCTTGTAATAGTATTTTTAACCCTTGAGTTGCTGATATTTGTTTTCAATGGGCATGCAAGATTATTTCAATAGGAACCAATCCCCACAGTGAATTCTCCAGCTTGACTTAGGGGCTGACTTGCACAAGGAAGCCTGTTTTTCAGCCCAGTGTTTTAGATGACAAGATGTAACTTCAAAGTACTCTTTAATGGTTTTTGGATAAAAATAACTGTTGAAGATGTGAGTTTGGCATCCCAGTCCATTTGATTAATGTGTCATTGCTTATGAAAGCATGTGTAGCTGGAATATATATTGTTGGGGAGCTCTTCAAAAGCTTCTCCTGCAGAGGACTAAGACACTGGTGGGTTGGCCCCTTCCTGTCTGGGCCAGCAGAAGTTGCCTTTGCATCCCCCAAATTTTGCTGTGTGATTTCTGTGGTTGATATTTCTAAATGTACCAAATGTGGATGGCTGTTTCTGTACCTCCCTCAGGCAATTAAATGCTCATGCCAAGGCTGGCTTTCAGTAGCAATAAAGGATGTAGGAAGGACCTTTGTGAAGTAATTTGCTGTGTTCATTCCAATAACTGGAACAGGTGGAGACACTGCACAAAATTCTTCATATAATCAGCACCAATCTCCACAGAAATCAGTACTGTACAGGCACAGAGACTGAGCACCCATATTACCTTCAGAAATATATCTCTAAATCAGCATTAAAGGATGTTGTTTGAGGAAAAAAGAGAAACAGACAACTTTAGACCTTTAAAAGCAAGACAGAGCAATCTGTCCTCCCAAGCAAACCTTTTATCCTAGCAGGCTGGCAGGAGATCAGGGGGTTGCTCTCCCAGACCAGACAGATCCTGCCTGGCATATGATCTGTCAGGCAGGTTGCAAATTGCAAGTGCCCTTTAAGAGTAAAATAATGCTCTGAAAGGGAAAAAAGGATGACAGATGAAATAAGGTGAAATTCCATAAAAAAGGTTTACTATACTGTTGCTCTGCATGTCGAGGTGTGGTTTATTTTGTTCAGAAAACATAATCATCCAGCTTGTAAGACTGTAGTAGCATCCTGGTTTCTCCCAGTTCCTTACTTCTCAGCCAGTAAAAAAACTACCTAAATGGACTGACAACAAATGATGAAGGTAAAACCTATGGGAAAGGCTGACTCTAGAGCTCAGTGAAATTCCACTCTCCCAGCACTAGTAGCTAGTATGAAGATGTAAACTCTCAATAACAGCATTTGCTGAGTTTTAACAGACAGTCATCAAGGTACAGCCTAACTTCTCTTCCTTACACTTTTTTCATAGTTTATAAGAAGTTTAAAATTAAACTGGCATGTCCTACATTCTCTCAAGTTTTGGAAGCTGACATGGACAGCCCTTTTTCCTTGGTTTGCCCCATAGCACATGCCAGCCCACACTAACCACCCTCCCCTTTCTTGCAGCGTGCAAGAGGAAAGAACAAGAGCACGGGAAGGATAGAGGGAATACCCCCAAAAAGCCTCGGCTGGTCTTCACGGATGTCCAGCGTCGAACTCTACATGCAATATTCAAGGAAAATAAGCGTCCGTCCAAAGAATTACAAATTACCATTTCCCAGCAGCTTGGGTTGGAGCTGAGCACCGTCAGCAACTTTTTCATGAATGCACGGAGGAGGAGTCTGGATAAGTGGCAAGACGAGGGCAGCTCCAATTCAGGCAACTCATCTTCTTCATCAAGCACTTGTACCAAAGCATGAAGGAATAACCACGAACTAAACCTCGGTGGAAAAGCTTTAAAAATAAATAAATAAATAAATAAATAAAGACAGACCAGGACCTCAAGATAGCAGGTTTATACTTAGAACTATTTGAAAAAAATGTTATTTATAAGTCCAAAGAAACCAAAGACTTATTTCACCTGCATTATGACTTTGTTCTGAGACACACACTTTAGTAGGATGACGACTTGCAAAAAAATAGAGAGGAAGAAGAAAGTGAAGTGGAGGGAATGAAAGGGAACACAAAGAGAAGAGAAGCAGACCGCTGGTTTTACACCTTCGCCCATGATCATCTTCACCGTACTTGGCTGTTTAGTGGTTTGGAGCATAGTGATTTCTTGTCATTGAATGGACATCTCTTCAGATATGGCTCTTCATTTCCACAGCGACTGCCGTGAAGGTGTATATTGTGTCCGTACCGCGTACACGCCGGTGGTTAGGAACTTAGTCAGGGCTGGTCTTCAGAGAGGGTTGTGCCATGGCACGACTGACAAAGCGTGGAGTCGTCTGGATTCATTTGAACGGTAGTGTGATTTTTGCTGTTTCATGGTTTGAACTTAACCAGTGCAACACCTGGAAACAAGTTCAAACTAGGCAAAGAAATTTTGAATGGTACCTAAACCAGTGCATTCTCTTTGTTTGTTAAGGAATGTTCAGATTTAAAAAAGGAAAACTATTCCATCCATTTAAAAAAATCAACTAGCTACCAAAGAACACATTTAATAATTATATTGCAGGTATTTTATTGCAATGATTTTAATATTCCAAAGCTATTTTTACACAAAATACTATGTAGAGTTATAGGTATAAACTAATCTAACTGTATAACACATAAAACTTGTAATCAAGACTGTTATTTGCAATTAGTAAAACCACATTATTGTTTCTTTCCACGGCTGGCAAGAAAGAATGTCACCCAAAGAGGCTGCAGCCCCAGTCGCGGCACAGGTACCGGCAGTGGGGTGCTGCTCCCGCTGAAGTTGGGAGCCCTTTTGCTGCTGACTTCACTGGGAGCAAACGCAGGGCCCTTAGATCCCTGTGTAAGGTGGTGGCAGCTGCCACGGGTGCCCCCTCTGTGCCAGTCTCCCAGGCTGGAGGCGGAGCTGCCCCTGTGCTGGGTTTGGTGCCTGCAGGATGCCAAACTGAACAGAACTGTGAAATGCAAACCCACAGGACTCAGCATCTGATCAATACTCATTGATGTTGGTGAGATGGGGTTTTTTTTTGTTTTTTTTTTTAACCTATTGACTTTACTAGGCAAAGGAATAGCAGTACCTTTGAAGGCTCATGGTCTTTTCCTACTGAAAACCGTGGTGCAACATCAGTTTGTGTTGGTGGGAAGAGCTCCGACAGGAGCTGCAGTGGGGCTTTTGGAAGGCTGAGTTGTGGTGCCTCCGAAGTCAATAGCAAAATTCCCATGACACTGAGATGCAGCCTGATGCTTTGTGGCTGCATGTCTGTGTGTAGCAAGCTGAGCTCTTGTCCTGTGCATTCTTTCTTGTCATCTATTAATCAGGATAATGCATGAAATAGTTTAAAGTTTCTAGATGAAAAGCTTTAAATGCTCTGTTGCTAACAGACCCATAGAAGAGAAATCATCCTGTTCCTACTCTGGTAAAATAAAAAAGGAAAGTGTGCAACATCTACATATTAAATTTTAGTATAAGGGGACAATAGAGTTTAAAAACCATACATATGCCTGTTAGATTTCTAACCGGTGTTTCAAATTTCTGTAGTGATTCTTCTAGGTATACTCAATTCTGAAGCAACTAAATATGCAGGTATAGTCCCAACACAAGGATTAGAAATAGGCAATCTTTATTACAACCTCTAAAAAAAAAAAACAAACAAAAAAACAAATTTAAAAAAAAAAAAAAAAAAGAGAGAGAGAAAGGAAAATTCAAGGCAAACTAGAATCCAACCACCATCAACAAGATGAAGCCCACTCAAAATACTAGGAACACAAAGTTAGACAACTTCATAGCACCAGTTATTTCCCAAGAGGACAGGGTCTAGTCAAGGTTCAGGGTATACAGTTAATTTCCAGTAAGTATTTAGAATACAGCTGAAATATCTTGTTATTAAAATGAAGTAAAATAAAACCAAGGTTTTTGGCACCAAATATTTCTCCACGTTTTCCTACATTAACCTCACTTTAAGACTGACAAAGCAACCGTCTGCAAAAATGTAGTCTAATCCATGAGTTTTTCCAGTCTCTAGCTTAAATTTTAGCGAGCTTTCTTTTTAAGTGTTCCATCCCCACAGAGACATAATTGACATGGAAATATTAACAAGCTCACTTACAAAGTATATTATGAATGCAGTCTCATTAGTGTAAGGTTAATAAAGGATAGTAATAATTAACTTTTTTTTTTTTCCAGCAAACCACTGCTTTATAACGTACCTATAGTTTAGAAAATAAAGCCTTATTTATTTAAAACTTGAGAATTTAAAAATGCAGGGAAATTCAAAGTACATTGCCGCATTCTTTTAGTATTTCCATTGTACTGTCTTTAGAGACTACTTGCTGAAACCAAAGAGAACTTTCATACCAGCATTAAATTTGCACCCAATATGCAATTTCAGGATCTCAGATACACACACATGCAAGCCCCTGGTCTTGTATAAGGGTCTATGTATACACACACATATTTTTGTGGAGGTATCTGTGTGTATACACATGCACATATACATCCACACAAAGCTGATGCACAAGTTATGGATTTTAAGTGTTTTGGTTGTTTTTACATGTCTGTTTAAGTATATATAAACCTTTTGGTTTCTTATAAGCCATTAGGAACAAAACCACTCTTCCCATAAGCAATATGCTCCTCATACTCTGAACAGGCAAAGAACACACTTTTCTTTAATCCTTTTCAACACGTGAAGCAAATAACTATGGGACTGCTTATTCTACCTGTAAAGCTGTTTTACCTCTGAGCAGACTGCCGAGCTGCACGGACTGAAACCCAGACAGGTTCCCTGGTTCTCCCTGGCTTGGATCGTTGCTGTTCCTTGGCATAGCATCCTCAGAGGGCTGATGCTTTCTAATGCTGTGCTTAACGTTCTACAGGACATCCTGTTAGTGTTAGGCTTTTGGTCCACTTCGTTCCTGACAAAATGGAAATTAGTTTCAAATCTAAAAAAAACCAAAAACAAAAAAACCTTAAAAAAAAAAAGACTTAAAAATCTGCCAGGAAGGGTTAGGAGAGGGAGCAGAACCTGAAACAATTTGGGAGCATCGGGAGATGGGGCCTCAGTCACAGGTGGCTCCATGGGTGAGAAGAGGGCATCAGGAATGTGCATTCAGCTCGCAGGCTGCATCCAAACCTGACCACAGGGACCACGAGGGGAGGCTGGCCAAGAAGTGAACTGTCCACATCCATCCCCATTGTAAATGGCATTATTAGCTTTCCAGGGAAAAAAAAAATAAATATTCCGACTGACCCACACTGCTGTGTTAGCCCCCACGTCCCCTTCCAGGCACCTCAGCTCCCTTTCCTTACTCAGGTAACACGAACCCAAAAGAGTGAGCAAGCCCGCTCCTGGGGCTTTCCCTTGGGAATTTGCTCCTGCCTCAACCAGAGCCAGAAGCAAGTTCCCAAGCAGGCAAAGTGTCCGGGAATGCCTCCTTGCCCCACCACGGGGCTGGCCCAGGGCTGTCCCCGGGCACCGCTCTTCTCCTGAGAGGGATTTCAGGACAAGGCCGGGGTCGTGGCGGGCGCTGCCCAGGGGGGCTGCTGCTGCCTGGAGGGCTTGGAAACACCTCTGAGCTTATACCAAAGAGTCTTAGGACATCTCTCCTCACCTGAGTTGTAAACAAGACATTTTTACCCCTGAGAACAGTCCTTCTTTCTACTACTCTTCCTCCTATCTTCCTCCTATCTTCCTCCTCCTTTGTACATAAGGATGAAAACTATGCATTTAGCAAACAAAGAGAAAGCACTTACCCTTTTCTATCTCGCTGCGTTTGGGTGCATTCAAAGGCCCAGGGGCTAATTTTGAGATTTTGCTTAGCCTCCTGGTTTATTATTGTGGTGTGGTTAGCTTTACAATACATTTGGTAACTATTTGCTAAAGACAAAGAAGCAAAAGGTAAGGAATAGCTACTTCCACGTGTTAAAAAAAAAAAAAAAAAAAAGAAAAAAAAAAGTGTGTAAAGATCTACTATTTATAGTGTGAACCAAAGACGCTACCTCACTCGATTTCCATTGGTGATTTTAATCACATTGATGATACCAAAGAATACCAAAGATTTTTCATGCACGGCCTTGGTCTGGAAAGGGAACTCATCCTCCTTCTTACCCCCGTTGCCCCGATCCCCCTTCCTCACCTTCTCTCAGTGTGTAACTTTGTCTTCATTCTTAATGGTAATGCGAATAACCTTACAAATACTTTTCTTGCTACAACTGCTACTACTGATGATGACAAGGATAATAATAATAAAGCTCTAGGCAAACATGTTGCAAACTTTGTAAACTCATAGGACGAGTGCCTTGCTTGAACCAAAGTGTTAAACCGCTGTTGACCTCTTTATCTCTCACCTTATACTCTTTGAATACCTCAGCCTCTTAGAAAGGCCACTAATGAAAAAAGGAATAATTCTTCACCGTGGTGCTTTTTGCCGTGCAACCATGCAATGAAACTTTCTTTGATACCAAAGGAAAATGTTTTTTTCCACTTTCTTGCTGACAAACCAAAGGTTCCCTCTTCTTTCTCCCAAAGCAGCTTGAGTCCCTCAGCCCAGACAGGCCGTGCATCGCTTTTACCAATTCCTCCAAATACCTCATAGTAATAAATCTTTAGGGTTATGTTGTATAGAGAGTCTATGTGATAAGGCAGAACTTACTAGTTTGATAATTGTTAAGGTTACTTAAAAAAAGCTTTATAATTCTTATTTATTTTGTAGGGGTTGTTTTGTTTGTTATTTTTTTTTTTTTTTTTTTTTTTTTTTTTTTTTTTTTGGCAGAATTTCTCTATTATACTCAAGGAAAATTTATTCCTGGGAATGTTTCGAAGTGAGTAAGGATAGCTGTTTGCAATGAATGCAAGAAAGGGAAACATGGCTTTGATTTCTTTTTTTTTTTTTCAACTAGGATGCTTTGTGTTTGCTAGTCGATGTTCTTTTCACAGGGTAAAAAAAAATATTCTCTGCTGTGATAAATGGTTCCTATTTTTTCTCTATAATGTGCTGTGATTTTTAATTTAATTACATTTTGTATACGCTTATTTAATCACTGCTTTAATTTATGACTATGTAGTTTAAAAAAAAAAAAAAATTAATTGTATATAGTAGATTCAAAAATGGCCAAAGCTTTATGTTACAATCTTTTCATTCTTGATGCCGAGATGAACTGAAGGAGAGTGCTTCTCTTGACTGCAGGGTGTATCTTCAGCCTTGTCTTGGCATGCACTTCCACCCGTGTTACAAACACTGCCAGGTTATCCCCCCGGGCCTCCCCTCCCCACAACTTGTACATGCCAAAATGAGTGTTTCAACGTAGTACTTTTGTCACTTAGAAAGCAGAAAGGCATTATTAGTGTGTTTTTCCTTTAATTTATTTGTCTTTTTTCTAGAAAAGTTGCTTTGCGGGTGAGACCCGCACATCCAAAGAATTTTAAACTCATTTAATGTTTAAAAGCACTGGCATTTGTGAGAGACTTTGCTGAGTTTTTGTTTTCCTTCGCCATTCGCACGGGTAGCGCCAGTAGCGGGCGTAAGCCTCGGGAGAAAATCTAGCTTGAATTCGGAAGCCTTGCTCACAGAAAGGCCTTTGCCAGCCCCCCAGGGACCCGCGGGGCTTCTCCTGCCCGGGACTCACCGGGAGTGAGCCGGTTCCGGACAACCCGGCCGGGAGAGGACCCAGGGGCTGGAGCCTCCGCCGTGTCCCCGCTCTCCAGCCAGGGCCGCAGGTGGGGCCGGGCCGGGATCCCGGGGTGCGGGGTCTCGGGGGCTGAGCCGGGTGTCCCGGGGGCTGAGCCGGGTGTCCGGGCTCAGGGAGGGCGGCGGAGCCCCCGTGTCCCCCG
>JAAWXA010000028.1:9144633-9166426 GCA_038090715.1 Florisuga fusca | reverse complement strand
CGCCCCACCCCTTAGCTCCATCCTCCGCTGCGCAAAGAGGGCTCCAGAGACAATCACAGGTCCCAGATCTATAGAGGATCTTTCAAGATCTTCTAAAATCTTCCAAGAGCAAGAGGGAGTTCTTCCAGAGCAATGAAACAAAACCAAAATTTAAAAAAAAAAAAAAAAAAAAAAAAAAAAAAAAAGGAAAACAAATAAAAGATTTTGATAAAAGACAACTTTGCTGTCATTTTTAGTTTGCCCATTAGGAAGCAGTAGTAGTTTATGCGTTGCATCTGCATTTCAGACTAAGTGATTATTGTACCTAATTACAGTTGATTGCTAATATTTCCTCAATCTCTCTCTTAGTCAAGCGCTTCTTCTTCTGTATTTTTGTGTGTAGCGACGACAAGTGTAATGCGCTAGGCATTATTCTGGTTTGGTTATGAGTATCTCCTGTACTGCGTTAAGATTTCCTTAAGTTACTTTTTTTAAGCTTTGCTACTGTTCTCACTTTATGCCGTGCAATATCATCTGCTGTGTTTGCTAAGCAAAAAAAAAAAAAAAGAAAAAAAAAAAGGAAAAAAAAAAGAAAAAAAAGAAGAAAAAAAAAATAAAAAAGCAAGTGATGATGTCATCATGCTTTTCAGTGTTACAATGTTTCAGCGTTTATGTAGTCACAAAAATGTAGTAAATAAAAGGTTGGATTTTCCAGCACTTTAAATTTAGACATTTCTTGTCTTCTTTTGTTTCTCCATGTACAGCCACAGGGCTGAACCCCCCGGGGCAGCACCCGCTCTCCCATGGGATGGGACAGGCAGTGTTTGACTGTGGCATGGGAGGAACGTCCACGGGGGGAGAGAAAATGGCAACTTGGGCTTCACTCCCCATCCCAGCTCCCACCATGGTACCCACCAGGGTGGGTGGGCTGGAGGGGAGGTGAGTGCTGAGAGTCTGAGTGGTGAGTGCGGTTCATAGCAGATGCATTTCTCTAATTGAGGGAAAAAACATTAAGAAAATAAGTGAAGCAAATAATCTTGGTTTCCTTTATATTGTCTAAGGGTATGGATGTCACCAAACTAATTCACAGAGGTGTTTCCTTTGTGTGATGGAGTCCACCTCAGGCCCACAGGATCAATATTTAATTGTTTAAAGGGATATTGTATTCCTTTCCTGTCACTGTTGTTAATGCCTCCGTGCTCTGTAATCCCACGGGGTCTTTTCCTGGGGATCTGATCAGAGAGATTACCCATCACTCGGGAGTGGTGGGAGGAGAGTCTGCAGCCGTAAAAGATTCAGCAATGCATTGAACCATTTTCTCTCTATCTCCTAATGAAGTGATGAAGCGTGTGCCACAAAATTTAACAGGGTTTTGTGGCAAATCTGGTTGCACTGCTGAGAAGAGGATTAAACCTTCATCTTTGTCCCATAAATCACAGCATCAGCTACATTTATTCTGATGGATGGTCTGGACTCTACTGACAATATTTTATTTTTGGAAGCTCCTACAGCCTGTGTCCTGGTGTGCAATTTCTTTCTGCTGCCAAGCCCAGAGAAGCACAGAGCACATCAGTTGGGGGGACTCCCCTTGGGCTTTGTATCCTGAGACTGTGCCAGAAACCAGAGCAGAAACAGCAGCCCATGTCCAGGGCAAGTACAAAGGCAAAAGGGCAAAAGGGAGATGGGATGCCAGAAACACCCTCTGTGGGGTTTGCCCTCCGCAGCATCATCCCGGCCAGACCTGGGGTGACTCAGTGATCCCTCAGGTACAGCAGCTTTGGGGAATGGTGCTGGCTGGGGGGCTTCAGCATCCCCTGTTGTGTGGAGTACCCTCAGCAGAAGAGAAATACACACACCTCCAAGAACAAAACACTTTTTTTTTTCTTTTTTTCTTTTTTTTAATAAATAATCTTTAGATGTGGCAGGCAATGAGCCTGAGAGCCTGCACAGCTCCCCAGGTATCCATCCATTCCGGGGCTTTGCTGAGCTCTGCTGGGCGCATCTCGGGGGGCCCAGGGAAGCCAGCGGGGTTTAGCACAGGGATGCAACACCCGGACACCTCGATGAGCTTCACTGACTTCTCTCGCTGAGCACGGACAAGCTGAGGAGCCGGGACAGCGAGCAGGGAGGTGCAAACCAGCTCCAGCACAGGGGGAGCCATTGCTCCTCTTTCAGTCCCCTGCCGGGGACAAGGACATCAGCAGTGGCCGGGCGCTGCCATCACCCACCCCCCGTGGCCTGAGGCCGCTCTGGGTGGGCGCAGGGGCCGGGGAGGCATCAGGAGGGATGCAGCAGCTGCCGTCCATTTGCATGGGATTAACCCCGGCCCATAAAGGCAGCCCGCCCTGGGCACCCTCCCTCACCCCAGGAGCTGGGGCTGGTAAGGGGGTCGGGACTACGGGGGGCGGGTCGGCTGCGGGCGTCCTCCGGATCCGGGGGAAGATCTTCGGGGCTTTGTGTTGGTCTGCGTGGAGCGGTGGCGGCTCAGGGACCCACAGCAGAGCGGGGAATGAGGTGGCGGCTGTGCTGGGACAAGCCCTGAGCTATTTGCTCCCCATTAGAGCACCATCAGTCCTGCTGGGGGCTGAGGAGGCTGCCCAGGGCTCGGTCCCTCTGCTGGGAATGCCGGTTCTCCCTGGGAGGCTCTGGCTGCTGGGATGCGGGGGGCAGCGTGGAACCTGCCCATGGGGAGCCAGGGAGCTGGGAGCTGTGTACACGAAAAAGCCCTCCGTTTTTACCTGCTCTATTCATCAAGCAAAATCATTTCCTGCCCGAGGGAGGTGCCCAGAATTTGATCCTTGGTTATGCTTTTGGTACTAATTATCACTTAGATGATTGAGAGGGAAAATTATTCCTGTTCTTAGATTCATGAGAATAAGCTACTGCAATGCCAAATATAAACATTCCACGCGAGTGTCTGCTAACCCCCGAGCCACGCAGAGGTCAGGATATCAGCTGGTAAGGGTTGGCAGCAGGAGGGGTGCTGAGGAGCCCTGGTGCTGTGTGCCTGCCCAGCCTGCATGCTCTGCCCTGGGCATGCACTGTTGTACCCCCTAGTCACACAGAGGCACCTTTGGTCTGACCGAGGGTGGCCACTCTCTTCTTCTGGTGTGGTTATGAACAGAAGAAAGCCAAAACCTTGGCAGCTGTGCCCCCAGAGCAATGCTGCTGAGCTAAGGCATCTTGGTCAGGTGTGAGCTGATCTTGCACAGGTTAGCAGGGCTACTTGAAAAAGCTGCTCTGGCACATGGAAAAGGGTTAAGTCCTTCTGCTGGTAAGGGTGAAAAGGCTTTTGGATGTTTAAAAGTGGGCTGTGTGAGACCCCTGACCTGTGGAGGTGAGACCCCTGCAAGAGGCTGCCAGCAGGCAGGGTCCTGGAGCTTCTCCCCTTGCACCATGTGCCACTCGGGCAGACTTGGCTACAGAAACAACATTCATTGCAAATATCTCCAGTGATGCAGGGACAAGGCTAGTGAATTACTCAAATTACTTGAATCTCCCCAGTGGTGCACGGAGATTCAATCTCGGCATCGCATTAAATCAAGTCAGTGACACAGATCAAAGGATACTGCTTTAATCACCTTGTTAGGCTACAGACATCATTAGTTACTCATTATGATGTGTTGATACCAGCATTCTCCATAACACAGTTATGTACACTTGCTATCAGACATTTTTCTCATCAAATAGGATGTCAATACTTTAACATCTTAATGAGTTACAGTCAATATCCATTGCGATAAAGCTCATGGCTTCTCATGATTTCATCTACCCTTAGGGTTTTTTATTAAAATGGCTGCTTTTTCCAGGTAATTGATCGAGGAATTACGAAAATTCCACATAGGAACAAGCACATGCTTCTGTGCAGGCTCAAAAAAACTTAGATTGTCTCCAAGTTCTTTAGAGACTATAAGGAGTTTACTATTTTAATATAGATTTTGTGCACTGTTGCTTAATTGTTCTTTCCCAATTACTTGTCAAATAGTTTTAGTATCAAATAAAGTAATTAAAATATCCCAGAATGTATCGGGAAAACGTTACAAGCAAACCACTGGTTTGCAGAGGTCTGAGAATGAGAACAAGAGATGCTTGCAGGTGAGCCCTAGTTCAGATGGACATGCACAATAATAAGGGTTGCTGATTTCCTACATCGGCAAAATATAAAATCATTTGCAGGATTGTGAAAGCAGACAGAACAAGCTGTAGTATTATTTCAAGCTCAGATTTATCAAGCATAAGTCTGCAGAAGGCCCCAGTTTTCCAAACTAGGGGTAAGGCAGTATCTATTTAGGCAAAACAGATTGTTTGCTGAATGAACTGTGAAGGAATTTGCCAGTGTACTGGGAAGGAGATATCTTGAGGTCTCCAGAGCTCACTGATCGCCTTTTATTTTTCCTCTGAGAAAAATGTTTGCATATCACCAGGAGACGGAAGTTAAATGTTAAAAGGAAGATGAAGTAGCAGCCAGCCAGCAGGCCTGACTTGTTGCCCTATGGCTGTTTCCTACCCAGATGGGCAAGACCAGAGACCAGGTAGGGCTGTGCACAAAAGTGAGCTTTGCTTCATGCAGCTATTAAGGTGAGTCCTCCCTGTCTGGCCCATGCTGTGTTGGTCCCCACTGCAGTTTGGAACAGCTCTTGGTGAAGCTGCAAGGCTGGGCTTCTGTTGCCTATGCTCCCATTCCCAGGCTGGCTGCAGCCATGCTCTCTGTCTAGGCTGTTTTCACAATATTTCCCCTGCTAAGGATGGGAGAAAAATAAAATCTGCCTTTCTCCCAGTGGTGCTGTGACAGCGTTGTGGAGGGAGCACTCACTGTATGCTTGATGTGCACCCACTCCTGCTCACCACTGGTACTGAGGCCAACCCTTTTTCCAAATTCAGAGCTCTGACCTCTTAGATTTGCCTAGTTGCAGTCTCTTTACCTTTTCCTCCTAGATGGACTTAATCTCTGGTTATTCATGGGAAGTACAGATTCAAAGACCTTAGTTACAGCATTCTTACTCATAAGCATCCTACTTTGTGCAGTATCTTGTGTTAGGGCAGCTGCACTGCTCCTGGCTCAGGGCCTTTAACACTGTCTGGTAGCAGCTGCACCTTTGTTACTGCATTCTCTAGACAAATCCATGGGGTTTACCTCAAATATATTTTTATTCACTCCAATTCTGATGTAGCCAGTGCTGTTTCTGCAGTGTGCTTTCCAGTTTCCTCTGCAGCCAGGATGCCCTTGAATTTGCCTCTCCTCCTTTCAACCTGCAGCCACAGAGGAGAATGAAGGCTCAGCCTCAGGAGTCCTGTCCCTAATGGGGGGGAGGGAGGTGCCTGTGGTATTTATCAAGGACCTTTGGCTTGCCACAAGTTGCTGGCTCAGTCGTCCTCTCCTGTGGCCAACGTGGTCCATGTGGCTTTGGGAGGCTTTTCTGTGCTGGCCACGCAGTGTGCAGCCACCTCAGCAGCTTTGAATTCTGAAGTGTGCCACGTGGGATGAACAGCAATGCCACCCCACTGTGCTGTGTACTAGGAGACATTGCAAGGTGTCAAAAGAAAGGAGGGGAAAGGACCAGGTCCTCAAGTCCTGAGGCCCAGAGCAGCATTGCTGGGCTTCTCCAATACACATGGTGCTTCCCAGCCTCACTGGGGAACGCATACATCAAAATCATCTGAAGAAAGGCTCCCCAAATGGTGTAAAGTGAAGGGTAAGCAAGCAAGGATGAGCCTCAACTAGTGGCAAAACCTTCCACTTGTATCATCACCTTCTCTTCCCAATCCTCTGCTCTTCCCTCAGCAGCAGCCAAGGTGGGCAAGGGCCAAACTCTTCCTGCAGCCCAGAGGGACCCTTCTGCTGCCCCAGTGGCCTCTTCACCTCACTCCCTGGGGGCAAGCCCTGGCTCCACACGGGTCTTCATTTGCCTGTGCTCTGACCTCTCTCTCCTCATACAAGATGTAAGTATATTGCTAAAATACAAGTGGCTTCAGTAACTCCCTTTTAAACAAATCTCTGAAGTTCGATGCTTTTCCTAATGACAGACTGAGGGCTGCAGTTTGGCACTCTAAGGCCCCATTTAAGTTGCCTTTTATTTTAAAAACCTCTTTTATACAGGAAAAGAGAACAGAGGTTTCCTGGATCTAATTTAAATCCTGGATTAGACATTTCTGTATTCTTTATGGTACCAAAAGACTCTGTGGTGGTTAAATTCACAGGAATAAGAGAAAACTTGTCATATTCTTAGCAGTCACTGAAAATAGGAAATGAGCTGTTGTGATTCATGTTGGAAAACCCCAGCATTTCCATTGCTGCACTCAGCAGCCTGGGAAGGACAAACTCCAGGAATTGCCAGGACAGGGCAGGCAGCCCAGAGTGCACACGGTCACCCACACCCCCCCCCCAGGAGGGCTGAGGGTGCTTGGGGGACCCTTCACAGACCTGTGCCATTCTGCCCAGCAGACACACACCCAGGCTCAGGGCCCACGTGCTCCTGCTAAGGAGTGGATATTTAAATCTGTACTGCAGAACAGGTTGTCTCCCAAAAACTGCATGTGGAGGTTAGTAGGATGCTGAAAAGTTTATGGTATCAACGCCCCAAACCCAGGTTCATCCCTGGATTACCACAACTTGAGGAGCTCCCAAGGAAAATGCCCCTGAGAGTCAGGCTCCCTCTGCCTGAAGAACAAACAGTTCCTGTGGCTCTGTCCCCTTGTCCTCAGAGGATTACACACTGTGGTAAGGCAGTTACCAGCAGGACTGATTTATCCAGTTACCCAACTTGTCCAGATCACCAGAGTTCCAGAGTGAGTAAACAAGATAAGAAATCTGCTTAGGAAATTTTTCTGGATGAAAGCCCAAAGGAAAAATGTGGCTGAAAGTGCTTCTTTATATGAGAAGGTAAAAGCCATTGGTTTTTCTTTCTGTGCAGTCCTTGCCCCCCATGCTTCACAAAGGCATGAGGGGGGGAGGGGGAGGGCTTTGCATATTTGTTTCAAATAGGAACATGCAGGTGAGAGGGTGCAGATAATGGAGATAGAAACAGCAGAGGCAGCAAGGAGAAAGTACAAACATTTGGAGTATGAGGAGAAGTGATGCTGTCTGGGGCCTTATTCATGCTGGAGTTAGGCAGAACAACTGCAGAAGGGGCCTGGGTCTCTACACCCAAGAAGGAGCTCCCATGGGCTTTGCTGGATGTGGCTCAGGCCCTTGGCACATGGGGAAGGATGATGGGCTCCTCTCTCCCCCCTGCCACCCCTGTGCAGCCAGGCTGGAGGTGACCAAGCTTGAAGCCATTTCTCAGTAAAGGAAATAAGTGTGCTGGGAGAGGAGGGAAGCTTGGAAGGCAGCTACACAGCTGCACCAGCAGTCTCCAAACAGGAAAGGCTTCTGTGCTTGGGATGCAGAGGGTGATGACAGCCCAGCTTGCTGTCCTGGAGGCAGAAGCTGTCCCCCTGTCCCAGGAGCAGGTCCATCCACCAGCAGTAGGTGGTGATTCAGGAGTGGAAGATGCAAGGGATGGGCTGTGACCACAGCCCCAGCTCTGCCAGCAAGCTAGGAAAGGTGGCTGGATGTGGATCAGATGTTCCAGCAGGACTGGTATCATCCAAACTCCTCTGATTCAGATATGGAACCTTTTCCAATGAGTTTACATCTCTAACAATGAGCATATATTTCATGATTTTTAGGGTTTTTAGAGACTTCAAAGTACCAGCCTGGCTGAAGAGCGATTCTGTGATGTGCTGGGCTGACCCCAAGCCCTGGCCTGTTCCCAGACCTGTTCTGTTCCCTGGAATTCCTGTTCAGATGTTGACAGTAACAGTTTGTCTTCAGACTTATGTGAGTGTCTGCTCTCGGTTTTACCACAAGTCTCACAAAAACTAGCTTCCCCCAAAGCTTCATTTGCTACAAGCACACAAGTAAGAATTGTAACTTTTGCTTGGCAGGATGCTTTGAGCTGTCGTGTTTATTGTGAAAATCAGAAAAAAGGTCATGATGATAATTCTTAAGAGCCTTAGAACCAGACTGCACGTAACTGCACATAATTTGACGGTTACTTCAAGATATTAATATTTGGGATTAATAATAGTTTTATCAGCTCAGTGGGGGGTTGCCTGCACCTCTGGAGGGGGAAGTTAGAGGCCAGTGCAAGGCTGACTGCAAGCATCCAGGCATTCGATTTACTCTAATAGGCTTTGCATCAGCTGGGTGTTGGTGGCTCTTTCAGCTCCACTCACTTCTAAAGGAGTCCTACCTAGAGCAATTAACCCACAAGAACTGTCATTCACAACTGACAGAAATTATATGCTTGTTATCTTTTTAATTAGAGTACATGTAATGTTAGTAATGACGTATTATCTATATATTAATTTCAAAGGGTTGTTTCAATGTCAGATGTATTTACACAGGGTCATCAGCATGAGGATATGTGTTTAAAACATTTAAAATCCCTGAAGAGTTATACAGCTCGGCTTTTTCAAAGCACTTGACCTTGTAAGTGCTTTAGATTGCTCCTTTTTTATGTTTCACTTATTTTTTCATGTTGTGCCTCACTTGGCAAACACTAAATTGCAGGAAGTCCTGTGCAATAAGGGGCAGAAACAAGTTCCCTTTATTTGGCTCTTGGTACTGTCACTGCTGTGATGAGAAAGAGAGTGACAGCACCTGAAATGCTGGAAAAGACCTAAAGAATTCATCTAGGGATGGCTCCTTCAGCTCAGGAACATGTGTTTGTGTGTTCCTCTGCTGGGATCGTTGTCACATTTGGTCCCTTTTTCTTGAGCCTGGTACTCATCTGGGAGCCCAGGGGTTTTGTTATCTGTCACCTCACTACATCTTACAAGAAAAATGATGTCTCTGGTCCAGTTCTCTAAGGATTTCAGCCCAGAAGCACTGTGGTGTTAGGTACAGAGCAGGTGTATGGCTCCTTGGAGGGATGCCACGAGCCCTCCAGCTGAGTCCCAGCCCTAACTAAAACCTAAGATCGTGTTTGAACCTTCAGCAGCCAAACTGGAGATGGAATGTGTGATAAGAGGTAAGCCAGCAAGACCTGGGAAAAACAGGATGGAAGAGAGACACCAAAAGCAGGACTGAGACACGATGGCTGCCTCTGAGCTGTGGTAGGAAGCCAGGTCAGATCTGTGATTAGATCTAAACAGAGCCAAGTAGTGTTCACAGCCCTGCTGCAATGGGGTTTTAACCAGAGACAAATACCTGAATCATCAAAGATGTTCACTGACTAGAAATGCCACAGTCTAGCCAAATGTTGAAGAATTTCTGATCAATGTGCTTTATCAAAGCAGCACAGCCCAGCACTCTGCACACCAAACCATACACGAGACCAGCAGCAGAGTCACAGAGATCAGGTTTTCTGCTGCCCAGGCTTGGACATCACCTCCCAGGACTCATCCAGGCTCAGGTGACAACGCATCACAGAGGTGAGACTTGAAAGATGTGATCTTTTTTTTTTAGGGAAAACAGCAGATTAAAAATAAGTTTATGTTGTTAAAGAGGGAGTGATGGGGAAGCTGGGGTGTTTTCCCAGCTGCAAAATAAATTGACAGCGTGGCTGTAGCATCTTTCTTAGGCGCTATTCCAGCAAAACACTTGAGTATGGGCTTAATTAAATCATGTGAGAAGTTTAAAGGGCTTGAAAGCATGCAGCTAAATGCTTTGCTGGGGACTTTTAATATTAATGCCTCAGTTTCCCTTCTCCAACTTAGAGAAAGAAATATTTACTTCCCATATAGAGTGCTGACAAGCTTAATTCAATCTTACTTGTAAAGTGCCTTGTGGGCCTTAGGGAAAAGGTGCTATAAAAACCAGAATATTATTCTACATTCCCTGGCAAGACAGCACTCAGCTTTATGTTATCCTGCTGGTGATACATCTCCCTCTGGCTGACAGCAGGAGCAATTAATGTATATAAACCAAAAGAGGCTGTTCAGAAGGCCTGTGCTCCATGTAATCTGCAAACACCTGATGACAAATCCAAGTCTGAAAAGATGGAAAAGTCAGTGGTTTTAAGAGGCTTTACTGCAAAAATGTGCATGCACATGACTTCAGAGCAGCAATGGGAAAGGGCTGTTTATCCAGTAATGTGGGGGTTTTATTCCTTTTTTTAAAAATAGCTTTTTCTATTTTTTTTCCCAGTTTTTCTGGTCTTTTATAAATTAGAAAAGTGTACTCCAACATTGTTCTCTTATTTCATGTTTTCTTGATTGCTTTGAAAAGGGTCTGGAACCAACCTCAGAGCCAGCTGGAGTTATGTGAAATCAAGAGAACCACTGCCAAGGAGGGGCTGGTGAGTGAAGCCAGAATGGGAGAGGTTAGGGTAGAGTTTATTTTTGGAAAATCCAGATTATAATTTAGAACAGCCCTCTAATTGTGATTCTGCATTTATACATGTTGAAAATACTGTTCAGGACAGAGCATCCCAACACACATTTTCCCTAAGGTTCACTGGCAGCAGTACAGCTAAAACAGGTATTTTAGATATTTTTAACCCAGTCTTTTCATATACTGGCATATAAGCAAACTGTAATGCCTGCTCCTTTGCCAAAAGTGAGTGAATAAGTGTTGCTTCAAACTACTGCCTCAGACAAAAACCAAATGATTGCGAGTATGAAGCTTTTCACTGGCAGTTACTGTGAATCCTCATTTCCTGCCTGTGTTTCCTAACACTATATTCTGATCAAACTTAATGTTTTTTTTCCTAGTTTCTTCTTTCAATGACAGATGATACTCAGACTACCACATAATAATCATAGCTATTCCTTTGGCATTTGTAATGTTTTCTCTGTCCTTCATTTATAGTATTATTAGGAAGAAAATGAGTGTTAACACATTTCTTGAGTGTCTGACAAAATAATAAGAGCAAGTAATTAATGAGTAGTTTTAATTTATTACTTTTTAAAAGTATGAACATTAGTGACTTCCTTCTCTCTTTTTGTATGTATTTCTGTGCTGCCTTTCCAGGGTACAACCTCTTTATGGAAATAATACTTCTTCTTCTGTGCCTACTGCCTGTGGCATACAATGGAGCCTCATCACCCAACAGTCACTCTACGTACCATGAAAAATAAATAATTGAACCTCAACTGTTTCTGTAGGTAAATACTTCCTTTCTCACTCCTGTGTACAGAGCAGCCACAGTTCCGTGCCTGGCAGACATCTCCCCTGGAGGTTCAGTGATGTGCTGGGAGTCCCTTCCACTTGCTCAGGCTGCTGGGTTGGAGTCAGGGGAAAAGAATTTTACAGCCAAGCTACACATTCATCATCCTCACGGACCCTTTTAGAACTCTGTGTGCTAGGCAGGTGTTCATTTTCTACTCCATCCGTATTTTTTCTCTAGCTGTTTTTCCTCAACTAAGCTTGGTTTAATTGCAGCTGGCATGGTACATGGCCTGGGAGCTTCACACAAATACTGCAGAAAGATGAAATAAGCTTCCATGGAAAGAAGAAATGCAGATCTGCCTACCTGGGATTCTTTGTTTCCACAATTTGGAGCTCTGTGCTGGCAATGCTCCGACCAGCTGAGGGTAAGAACAGCATCTGGGGGGCAGTGAGGACCACCACTGTCTGATCAGAGCTGATCAGTCTTGCTCTCCTGTTCACATTTAGCAGTTTATTTTCATCCCTAATGAAGTGTGCTTTCCTCTTGTTTCCGTCAACTCTGGTTTGCCCCTTTTTTCTCTCGTTGTAACTATACTACTGAAAATATATGTTCCCTTAGCCCAGAGAAGTGGATACAGTCCCTGAACTTTCTCTTTGACATAAACTGTATGCTGTGGCAGCTCAAGTGCTTTCTTTTAACCAAATTCCAGTCTGCAGCTTCCTAGACAATATGTATACAAAGAACTGACCAACACCCATGGTACTCTTGGTGTTTAAGTAATGATGCAAAAAAAAGGTCAACACTTCAATTTGGAAGCCATTTTTAAATCTTTCCATTTAAAACTTCTGATGAAAGTTGTTTGAGGAGCAGGGTAAGTCAATTAGATTGTGTGGCTCTGGCTTGTGTAACAAGTGGAGGCTTAATCCCTGCTAATGCTGTACAAGCATTGCTGAGCCAGTGTTATACAACCACCTGGAACTGCTGCCAGGTAAAGCTTTTGGGCACCTATTGTGCAGCTGGAGGAGACTGTCACCAGAGGGGGAAGTCCCCTGGTGTGAACAAGAGCCAGAGTTCCTGGTCAGTGCTTGAAATCTGCAGAGGGAAATGGAAATCAGAGCAGCCAGGCAGCAGTCAGTGGGTGCGTGGCATAACGTGGGTGCTGGTGGTGGTGCTGGTGTTGGTGTTGGTGGTGTCTGGGGGGTGTTCCCAGTGCCTGAGCTGCTGCAGTGCCTGTGTGAGCCCCACTCGCCATGTGTGACTGAAGGTGCCTTGGCTGTGGTTGGCAGAGAAAGTTTCCATTGCAACCAGAACCCGAATTTCAGGTTTTTAAACATAAAGGATGCGAACCCAGACGGCTGATAACAAAGCACCAATGAAGTTTCAGTGCTACAGTGACCAGAGCCATGCAGGAAGCAGAGAAAAGCTGCTTCATGCACTTTGTGTCTTCCCAAGTTGATGCTGTGCTGGGGCATCAGGAGGGAGATTGCTGTAAGTTAGAGCAGTCCTAAAGATGCTGCAGCCTGTGGCAGCCTCCTCAAATAGTCCAGAGTCCAAGAGCTCTGTAAATATATCCACTTCCCACCTTCCTCACTCAGGCAATCCCTTTCAGTATATCTATTTATTTATTTGATACAATGCTGCTTCCATTTGCCAAGCAAAAATCCAGAAGTATTTAATGTGCAGAGCAATTGACCTGGTGAAACAAAGCTGAGAAATGGCCTTAGACAGGACATGTATTTGTTGCTGGCCCTTTATTGCTGATAGCTGATGACACTGCTTCTGGCTCCAGACAGTGGAAAAAGTTGTCTCAATGACAGCAAGCAGGGGCAGAACCCTCCCCTTCCTTAAAACTGGATCAGGGAAACAGACTTGTAGCATGATGGGTGGTGACCCAGGCCCTGTTTTTGAAACGTGATCTGTGTGTGTGCAAATCCCACATAGATCAGATGCCAAAACTGCAGCTCTTCTTTGACATTTCAGTTGAGAAGGAGAACAAACATGCTCTGTGCTCATCTCCTTTTTTTTAAGCAGAAAACAATTAACTTTGAAACAAGGGCTTTGATAGCTATCTCTCTGACGTCAGCTTTACATTGATGTAATTCTATAGACTGATGGAATCATTGCTGATTTGCACTGGTGTAAGCAGGGGAACAATCAGGCTCTGTGTTTTCCAGGCAATGAAGCTGCTTATGTTTTGTGCAAAGAAAGAAACTCAGTTAAACAACTTTAAAAGGAAAATAAATTAACCAAGAAATCCAGAAGGAGCCAAAAGCAATATAAGCACAGACACAACTACAGAGTTTTAACTGTATCATTGGTTTTAAGAACCTTCCTAGCCTAGTAACATAAAGGTTGACTTTGCTATAAATACGCACAGAGACCTTTTAATTTTCAACTTTTAATTGATATCCAAAGGTTAGCAATTGAAGAACTTCAATTTTGTTTGGTTTTAGTGTACATGATGTACTTTATTGCCATCAAGATCCTTGAATGAATGTCAAATAATGTTACACAATGTGAGAATAAATCAACCGTGAGGCTTAAAATTAGTTGATCTAGTGTGAAAGTAACAAAGAAAGCACTACCCAATATAGCCTGAGTTGAAATCCTAGCTTCTTCTGTATGAAGGAGAGCTGACCTTTGTATATAGGCCAAGGATTTCACCATTGATGACACCTGCCAGGCATAGACACCTTTTTTTTTTTTTTTCATCAGCGAAGTACAATCAGCCTTTTCAGTATTCAGCTTTTAAGGCTCTTACTTTTTTGGTTGTAGTTGCTATTATGCTCTCAGTTTCCAAAGGATGTCCTGAAAAAAAATAATAATTGTTTTTGTTTAGGTACAATAAACTTTACAAACACTGTGCTTTGGGGTGAGACGTGTTGGCCTGGTCTTTATCTGGGGAATAGAGGCCCATGACTAATATAACCAACACTGTCAACAAGTGAGGTGAGCCACAGTGTTCTTTACTATGGACTATACAATTACAGGACAGTAGCTAATGAGTGGAATTCTAGGGTGCTTTTTTTTTTTCTTTCTTAAAAAAAAAACCAAAAAACAAAACCACACCAGCAAACAAACAAAACCCCAAAACAAAAAACAGAGAAACCTGAATCTGGGTAATTCAATATATTTCTGTATTGAAAAATCATCCTCAATGACTGTGCAGCTCTTTCTGTTCAGTGCAATTTTCATTCAGTCTTCACTATTAACATGTAGTTTGTGCCACTAAATGGCCATGAATATGTTAAAAGGGCTCTGGCTAGTAACTATGCAACTACACTTTTTAGAACAAGGCCATGGCAGTTTTGCAATAGCTCTGGCATTTATCTTATAAGCCCCAAGTCACTGACTACTTCAGTAAATGATAGGCAACTTCTCTTGTAAACCATGCATGTGGTTATTTTAAATATTGCCCTGTATTTAACACCGTGCTACTGCCCGCCCTACTCTCTCTTAAGTTTAGTAGGAGTTGTGGTATTAATTTAGCCTGGCTTGGAACTATAGGCTGGACTTGTTGTTCCAGCAAGGTAATCACTTCTTTACATAAACAAATTATCCATTTCATTTATAGTGCCTGTGGAAAGTTGTGATTTCAATACACTCAGCAGCATAGCTGTAGTAATTCTTTAATTTGTTGCGAACGTGCTCCTGGTGGCGGTTTTCTCTGAGGTGCAGCATCTGTGCTTGCAGGGTGAGGTGGACCCAGGGTGGCCCTTTGGAGGCACCCTGGCTCTGCTTCACCTGTGGCTGCTGGACTCTTCTATGACACGGGGACTACTGCTCCAGAGGATGAGCACTGGCTGAGACTGGCAAGTCTGACAGAGGCTGAATGAGATGGCAAATCTGCAGAGAGCTGTGCAGAAAAACTTGAGAAAAAGTGGTTGTGGTGCAAGCTCCAGGTGAGCAGTAGAGTTAAGTGAGGGCAAAATCTGGGAACTTGAGTCCTGCCTTAGAGGAGAGAGCTGCTGAAGCCAGGGCAGGCTGTCTGGGAGGTGCCACCAGCTGGTTGGTACAGTGCTAAACCATGACCCAGCTCCTGTGGCAGTAGAGGGAAAGTAAACAGGACTGGTCGAGGCATCACAAGTTGATATTCATGAACTCCTACCAGATGGTGTTACACCAGCCATTAATTTGGTGTAATTACTTGTGCAGAACTGTACTGGGAACTATTGCAAGATAGATCAAGCCATTAGCAATAGGAAAAGAGGATTGCAAAACTCCCAGCACCTGGAGGGTTATGCACTCCCTTTCCACTGGCATTAATAGAAATAATGTGAGTAGGGTTCTTGGATTCCTGCTGGGTCACTGCAACTAGTAACTGGGGTATAGATTCTGAATATACCTGCTCAAAAGTAAACTAAGACTAGCAAGAGATGACTTAGACTGGAAACAGATCTTCTGCCTCTATTTTCTTAAAAATTTCTACTCTTGGCAACAGCTTGCTGTTTCACTTGGCAAACATATATCTCTAGCTTCTGTTCAGGGAATGTCAGGACTTGCTGTTGCTACAAAAATGTCAATTTTAATGTGGAAAACTATATGTTTTCTGATTAATGTTTCCATCAAGCTTAATCCTGGGTAAATATTGAGTCATGTTACTGTTCATCAGTGAACTTGCACGATCCCTCTGAAAAAATATTGAAAAAAACACACCAACAATCCCAAACCTGTTTTCAGTTCAGAATGAATATTGCAGCTACCTAAAAGATCTTACATGTGAAAGAGAAGAATTTCCTTCCCTTGCAGAAATGAATGATCTATTCACAAGTAGATAATTTATTTTTCAGTGCATTACTGCCTGATTAGTCAAGTGCTGAAAGTTATGAAAGTTAGCAATGAAATTTAGCTGTGGCCATCAGACTGAGTAGCTATCCTCTAGAGGGATGTTTATACAGAACGAGTGGTTAGTCTTTTTGTAAAGCAGAACCTTTATGTGTCTTTATCTTCATACTTCTATATTTCCATTACCACTGGTCAGCACTTCAGATGAGAGCACTGTTGTCTTTTGGAACTAGTATCTAGTTATGCATCTCAGATCCATTACTAAAGGAGCAACAAGATTTATAAAAGACCATTTTAGAAGTTTCTCGAAAGAGAGAAAAGATTATTTTTAATACAAGTTACTATTTCCAAAGTGAATTATGGAAAAGCAGGAAGCACTCAATTTTTATTGGCAAGAGGGCCTGACTGGTAGACTTCAGTCTGTGGAAGAGCAGAAGAGGTTCCATCCTGAAAGGTGTGAAGTTCCTGTATTTGCATCCAGAAGAGTGAAAAAGGCACAAGGCATCCCATGTGATTGGGGAATGTGAGGAGCAGCACAGGACAGGGAGCAGGTCACTTCCAACTGAAGGAATCTCTTGTATGTAAGCAGAGTTCAGTAGCGAAGTGTTGCATCCTGGAAATTATTTCTGGCAAGGATGATAAACTTTCTTTTTGAGAGGGGAGCAGTTACTGCTCTGGTGTTGTCACAGTTCCCTCTCACTTTGGCTGTGTCTCCAGTGAAACAGTACTACTTGGTAAAGAGAGGAATTTGAGAAGGGAGAAAAAGTCCTGCAGATTTCAGTTTACTAATTTCAAAAAGAGAATTCAGGAGGTAAGAACATGATAACAGCTATAAATTTTTACTTGGAAAGGGACAATTAGTAGTGAAATTAAGCAATTGAGGGTTTGGGCAGGAAAGATTGGAAAGATCAATTCCTGTAAGTTAACAAACACCAGGGTCTAACAGTAGAGCACCTGTTGATTTACACTTGTTATATTTGTTTACTTTCTTAATATTTAGCACCATGACTATGATTTGTGTATTTCTAAGAAAGAAAACTAAAATATTGCTGTTTTTTCTCTGCTGCAGATCCTGATTTTCCAGTCATGGGACAGGTTTCCTCTAGAAGTAACTCCACTGACTTAATTGATGCATTTATACCAGAGAAAGCTGATGTAACTAGACAAGAATCAGGCCCATAGGCCAAAATTTTCAAAAACAAGTATCTAAAATTAGGTGCCTAATTCCATAATTAGGAATCTCAGTAGAGGTGAGCTGTTTTTTTAAGAACACTGCAGCCTGACTAATTCTGCTAAAGGCAGTGGGACCTGGAAATCAGGCTTTTTTATTTAAAAACTCAAATGTCATTATGGGCTCATGTTGGACATCCTGGACTGAAGGTTTTCATTTGCTGTTCCTATATGTAACTGTAATCAGCACACACCCAGTATAGAGAGTTCTCATCATGTCTAGTACTTCGTACAACCTGAGTATACCCCATCTTGCCAGACTTTGTTAGGACAGTCTGTGTCTGGGGGCTAGGAACAAAAATATGACAAATTTACTCTCCTGTCTTTGATCCTGAGGCAAGCCCCAAATGCAACCAAGAGAAGCCTAAGGACTGCTCAAAATTATGCTGGTTAGAAGCTGTGTGGAGGAACTTCTGCACAGGTGGAGATGAATGCTGAATAAAACCTCCTCTGTGGCTCCTACCATTCAGGTCTTCCTGTCTCTCAGATCAGTGTGACACAAAGCAAGATGAGGAAATCTGGAAGTACTGTCTTAATGTCACTCAGATATCTCTGCATGCCATAATGTGCCATGTTACCTGGAAATTTTAAGGATAGGAAATGCAGTTTGAGCATTTTTAATGTGTTTTTTGATCTGGGTGGACTGATGCTGCTAAATAAAGATGAGGGGGGCTAACATATACAAAGTACTGGAGGCTGCAGTCAAAACCAGTAACACAAAGACAAGCAGACATACAGAACACAATTTTCCAAAGCTGTCCTGCTATTGTGGCTCTAGGTATCTCAGGGAAGAATGATGATGAATTATCTTCCATAAAACTAGACCCACTTATCTGGATATATTGATGCATCCAAAACCAAGCCCAAAATGGTTTTATAGCCCCTAAGACTAAACTTCTAGAGCATACTGATATTTTAATTATACTGGTTTATAATTCTCTCTGTTTCAGTAACAGGTGGCCCTTCTGTTCTTGTGGACTAATAAATTACTAGAAGCAAATAACTCATTTCTATTTTAATGCTTTTTCCAAAGTGGTTACCATTGGTGACAGTAATTAAATTACAGCTAATTCTTCATAGTTTTTTAGCACATTTCCAATTTTTTTCTTTGCATACTGTATCTTCTAGTCTAGTTCTGATTCAATTCATCCTTTGGCTATAATATTCTCCTAAATGTGGTGACTTTATACTGCTGTCAAAAGCAATTGTGCCACAACACTCAACAGGCAGTCATTGTCTCTAGGAATCACAGGAATCTTGATCTGGTGCATCAGATATCATTTCTTTGACAGCTAAATCTGTCAAGACACTTGAGGATACAACCTAAAATACACTCTGTTCCAGGCAGTGGGGACTGTGCCAAAAGCTTAAAGTGTTGAAGTTATGAAAGAAAGCATTATTTATTTTTTTAAAACTTTGTTTCTATATAAACAAGGCTTATGAGACAACACTACATCGTGCTGCCCCAGGTAGGGATTTCTAAAACATAAAATGGCCAGTTTCGGCCATTCCTTACCTGTGGGTAGTGTCCATAAGAGAAGAAAGATCTCATGCACTTCAGGAGATGGAGGTGGAGCAGTCCTGTTGAGGTCTGCACGGAGGAAAATGCAGCCACTGAAACTCAGCTTCTCCACAGCAGAAACTGAAGGTGGTATGGATGCTGCAGCCTAAGCTCTCACCTGTCTAGACACCAAAGTTAATCAACCATGAGTTGATTACCAATCAGCCTGCTTTTGTCCTTGTTTGTGCTCTCAGAAGCACTTCTTGGTCTAGAGTTGGCAGTGGGAGGGCAGTTAAAGCTCCCTTGGTGTTTCTAAGCTAATCCTGCTTTTGTATGATGTGTAATTCAGCAGCTGTACACTGTTCAGGTGTTTTAACTTGATGTTCAGCTTCTGAAGTCAGCAATGCGTTTCAGTGCTGTCTTTGTTGTAAAAACAAAAAAAATGTATGTGCAAGTGAATTCCCATGGTTGAAGCCTCACAGTTTCTCTGTGTATTCATGCTGCCCTCATCATTTGGTTGGTGACTAGGAGGAAAGTTTTGAGTTCAAGGCCAGTTTGAGCCATTTTAGCCAAACTACATCCACAGACTTGCTTGGAATGGTTATCCTTATTTTGCCTTTAATATTATACATTAAATATTGTATAATTGGATCACTAATAGTTCTCAGTTCTCTGTTCTGCTTTTTCCAGATATGTTACATATCTGAGTGGTCAAAAGGGAAACTATCCTTCTTTGAAGTGAAACAGGACCTGAAGTATGTATCTCAGACATACTGGTCTCTCTCTAGGTCCAGAAATGGTCTGACTTCAGGGGAAACTGACCATAAAATCTCCTGTGCAGTCACATAGAACAGAGCTCTGCACACCAGACCTGAATTGCTCTTGTCATATTCCTTAGAACTTTCTTTTTTGGATGTTAAGTGATTATCTAGGTGGTACCTGAATTTCCCATTGGCTTGAACTCCTAAGGACAGAGTAATTGGAAACTGTGTACTTACTATGTGGCTTACTGCCTAAGTCACCACTATGGCAAAAGTGCTTTCAGAAAGGATTTACTTGGAAGTTTGGCCTATTTGTGTCTGGTAAATTGTTTTTAAAAGGTGCCACAGTGAGATAAAGACTTTAAAAACTATTTTACACATACTACATGAAGCATAACAGTTAAATAGCTGCAATCATAGTAGAAAGGTGGATTTGATCTTTTTTGACTGTAAACCCAATATTAGAACAAGCTATGAGCTAATTTGCAATGTCTTACAGCAATAATTAGTGGCCTAAAGGATGTGACTTTTCATTAGGATGACTATCACCAGTGGGAGGATCTGACAAGGGGCTGAATCACACCCAGTGTAGTCACGATGACCTTCACATATACATACAGCTACACTACTTATTGCTCATTCCCATTCCTCCTTTTATAAATCTGGATTGCCACACTTGCAATTATATTGCATCCGGCAGAGAGCTCTGAGATCTGTAATTACCAAACACATCTACAGCAGTCACACAGCAACAGAAGTGACACTCATGTACTTATGAGTGTAATATCAAAGCACTGCATGTGCTCTTCCTACTTGCTTCTGTATTTGGGGGTATGACTGAACTGAGAGATGTTTGCTGGATAGTTTATTCTGTGAGGCACCCTCCCAATGTAAGGATGTACAGCTGATTTCTGAGAGAGGAAAATAGCTGCAGTTCATCTGAAATTTTACATACTTTGCAATTCCTTCCATGGCTGCCGGGCTAGCTGTGAGAAGAGAGTGATTGTGCAGATCCCAGATGTATATGCATCTGCAGGGATCCTGGCACACCAGGAAGGACAGGGGGTTGACTGACCCGTACATGTTGTTTCTCTGTAGAAAGGGCAGATGTGCATATTTATAAATCATCTTGTTGCAGGGAGTCAGTGCCCCACACAGGGTTGGGTCTTAGTGTTTGTAAACATGAAACTGGCAATTCCCTACCAGTGTAATGCCTCGAGGTGCAGCCCTGTCTGGGTCTATCCTAGGTATAGGACCACATTAAAGCAAGAGAGGTCTGTATCATGCCACCTGTCTTTTCTAACCGAGGCCAACGTGGAGGAACAGGGTTATCTGTGGGGCTTTCCCTGGCCCTGCTACAGTCTCCAGGAGAGCTCGGGTCTTCCCCGAAAGATGCATTGCCTCTAGTGCCACGATAGCACAGCCCCTGGTGAAAGAGGGAGCCCTGTCCTCACTTGAGCAGCCTGTTCCCCCATTTTCTGTGGCAGCATTAGCGGTGTGCCTGCACCCCGACAGACCCAGGGCCACAGCCGCAGGAGGTTCGCCTTCAGCAGCCTCGGTTCCTGACCTGCTTTGCCAGGCAGGCAGCCAGGCCTTGAAATGAGGGATGGCAGAGGCCCGGCCCTCTCGGGGAAACTTGAATTTCTGCTGGATTAAGCGTGTTGTGTAACCACAGCCACAGCCCATTGTTTCCCCGCACAAAATAGTTATCAGTGTCAAATGAGCGTCAAGCGCCGCGCTGCCAGGCAGGGCAGGCAGTCAGCCTGCCCCGGGGCCAGCACACCCTCAGGGCCTTCTCCCCTCCTTCGCAGCTCCTCTGGCCGGGAGGGTGGGCGGGTGTGGGGGGACAATCTCCCGCGGAGCGGGCAGTTTACACTTTGAACCCTCGCTCAGCGAGAGCCTGTGCAGGCACACGCCAACCCCTGCAGCCATGGGCACTCGCTGCGGGGCAGGCACGGGGCGCCAGCGTGTCAGCACCTGCGTAGCTGCACAGGGACAAGAGGGAGAGCGGGCAAGCGGCTGACGCCAGTGCGGGAAAGGTCCTTCGCGGAAGCGGGCTGAGGGGCCCCGCCGGCCTCTGCCGGAGCCGGGTGAGTGAGGGGCGGCTTTCCTCAACGGGGCTGGGGGGAACCTGCCTGCCAAAATACTTGGGAGGGGAGGGGAGGAACGCCGCTTGGGTAAACAGATAAACCGCTGCGGCGCCGTTGTAAAGCAGCAGGGTGGCGTGCTGCCGGGGATGCGGCTGCCTCCGAACCCGTCCCCGACGCCGGACCGGGCCACGCTGGGCCGGCTACCGCCAAAGGCCCCATCCGGGCCGGCGCTCGTTGCCATGACAACCGAGTAGCTCGGCAGGCGGGCGGCCGGGCCGGAAGTGGGGGCACGGGATTGGCAGCGGCGGGACACGTGATCTGGGCGGGGGCGGGGCGCGGCCGTTGGGCCCG